>JANJGN010002132.1:0-85743 GCA_026770705.1 Isurus oxyrinchus
GGGGGAGCGCCGCAATGTGGGAGCGTCAGTGCTGAGGGAGCGCCGCACTGTCAGAAGGTCAGTACTGAGGGAGCGCCGCACTGTCGGACGGTCAGTGCTAAGGGATCCCCGCGCTGTTGGACGGTCAGTACTGAGGAAGAGCCGTACTCTCAGAGGGTCAGTGCTGAGGGAGCACCGCACTGTCGGAGGGTCAGTGCTGAGGAAGCGCCACACTGTCGGACGGTCAGTGATGAGGGAGCGCCGCACTGTCGGACGGTCAGTGCTGAGGGAGCGCCGCACTGTCGGAAGGTCAGTGCTGAGGGTGCGCCGCACTGTCGGAGGGGCAGTGCTGGGGGAGCGTCACACTGTCGGAGGGTCAGTGCTGAGGGAGCGCCGCACTGTCGGAAGGTCAGTGCTGAGGGAGCGCCGCACTGTCGGAGGGCCAGTGCTGAGGGAGCGCCGCACTGTCGGAGGGTCAGTGCTGAGGGAGCACCGCGCTGTCAGAGGGTCAGTGCTGGGGTAGCATCGTACTGTCGGAGGGGCAGTGCTGGGGGAGCGTCACACTGTCGGAGGGTCAGTGCTGAGGGAGCGCCGCACTGTCAGCGGGTCAGTGCTGAGGGGTTGCCCGCACTGTCAGAGGGTCAGCGTTGAGGGAGCGCCGCACTGTCGGAGAGTCAGCGCTGAGGGAGCACAGCGCCCTCGGAGGGTCAGTGCTGAGGGAGCGCCGCACTGTCGAAGCTTCAGCGCTGAGGGAGCGCCGCACTGTCGGAGGGTCAGTGCTGAGGGAGCACCGCACTGTCGGAGGGTCAGTGCTGAGGGAGCACCGTACTGTCGGAGGGTCAGTGCTGAGGGAGCGCCGCACTGTCGGAGGGTCAGTACTGAGGGAGCGCCGCACTGTTGGAGGGTCAGTGCTGAGGGAGCGCCGCACTGTCGGAGTTTCAGTGCTGAAGGAGCGCCGCACTGTCGGAGGGTCAGTGCTGAGGGAGCGCAGAACCGTTGGAGGGTCAGTGCTGAGGGAGCGCAGCACTGTGGACGGTCAGTGCTGAGGGAACGCCGCACTGTCGGAGAGTCATCGCTAAGGAACACCGCGCTGTCCGAGGGTCAGTACTGAGGGAACGCCGCACTGTGGACGGTCAGTGCTGAGGGAAGACCGCACTGTCGGAGAGTCAGCGCTGAGGGAGTGCCGGACTGTCAGAGGGTCAGTACTGAGGGAATGCCACACTGTCGGAGGGTCAGTGCTGAAGTAGCACCACACTGTCGGAGAGTCAGTGCTGAGGGAGCGCCGCAATGTGGACGGTCAGTGCTGTGGGAACGCCGCACTGTCGGAAGGTCAGTGCTGAGGGAGCGCCGTACTCTCAGAGGGTCATGCTGAGGGTGTGCCGCACTGTCGGAGGGTCAGTGCTGAGGGAGCGTCGCACTGTCGGAGGGTCATTGCTGGGGGAGCGTCGCACTGACGGAGGGTCAGTGCTGAGGGAGCGCCGCACTGTCGGAGGGTCAGCGCTGTGGGAGCGCCACAATGTGGGAGCGTCAGTGCTGAGGGAGCGCCGCACTGTCGGAGGGTCAGTATTGAGAGAGCGCCGCACTGTCCGAGGGTCAGTGCTGGGGGAGCGCCGCAATGTGGGAGCGTCAGTGCTGAGGGAGCGCCGCACTGTCAGAAGGTCAGTACTGAGGGAGCGCCGCACTGTCGGAGGGTCAGTGCTGAGGGAGCGCCGCAATATGGGAGCGTCAGTGCTGATGGAGCGCCGCACTGTCGGAGGGTCAGTGCTGAGGGAACGCCACAATGTGGGAGCGTCAGTGCTGAGGGAGCGCAGCACTGTGGACGGTCAGTGCTGAGGGAACGCCGCACTGTCGGAGGGTCAGTATTGAGAGAGCGCCGCACTGTCGGAGGGTCAGTGCTGGGGGAGCGCCGCAATGTGGGAGCGTCAGTGCTGAGGGAGCGCCGCACTGTCAGAGGGTCAGTACTGAGGGAGCGCCGCACTGTCGGAGGGTCAGTGCTGAGGGAGCGCCGCAATATGGGAGCGTCAGTGCTGATGGAGCGCCGCACTGTCGGAGGGTCAGTGCTGAGGGAACGCCACAATGTGGGAGCGTCAGTGCTGAGGGAGCGCCGCACTGTCGGAGGGTCAGTGCTGCGGGAGCGCCGCACAGTCGGAGGATCAGTGCTGAGGGAGCGCCTTACTCTCAGAGGGTCTGTGCTGAGGGTGCCTCGCACCGTCGGAGAGTCATTGCTGGGGGAGCGTCGCACTGTCGGAGGGTCAGTGCTGAGCGAGCGCCGCACTGTCGGAGGGTCAATGCTGAGGGAGCACCGCACTGTCAGAGGGTCAGTGCTGAGGGAACGCCACAATGTGGGAGCGTCAGTACTGAGGGAGCGCCGCACTGACGGAGGGTCAGTGCTGAGGGTGCGCCACACTGTCAGAGGATCAGTGCTGAGGGAGTGCCGCACTGTCAGAGGATCAGTGCTGAGGGAGCGCCTTACTCTCAGAGGGTCTGTGCTGAGGGTGCCTCGCACTGGCGGAGAGTCATTGCTGGGGGAGCGTCGCACTGTTGGAGGGTCAGTGCTGAGGGAGCGCCACACTGTCAGAGGGTCAGCGCTGAGGGAGCACCGCAGTGTGGAAGCGTCAGTGCTGAGGGAGCGCTGCACTGTCAGAGGGTCAGCGCTGAGGGAGCGCCGCACTGTCAGAGGGTCAGTGCTGAGGGAGCGCCGCAATGTGGGAGCGTCAGTGCTGAGGGAGCGCCGCACTGCGGATGGTAAGTGCTGAGGGAGCGCCGCACTGTCGGAGCGTAAGTGCTGAGCGATTGCCCGCACTGTCGGAGGGTCAGTGCTGAGGGAGCGCCACACTTTCGGAGGGTCAGTGCTGAGGGAGCGCAGCACGGTTGGAGGGTCAGTGCTGAGGGAGCGCAGCACTGTGGACGGTCAGTGCTGAGGGAACGCCGCACTGTCGGAGAGTCATCGCTAAGGAACACCGCGCTGTCCGAGGGTCAGTACTGAGGGAACGCCGCACTGTGGACGGTCAGTGCTGAGGGCACGCTGCACTGTCGGAGAGTCAGCGCTGAGGGAGTGCCGCACTGTCAGAGGGTCAGTACTGAGGGAGTGCCACACTGTCGGAGGGTCAGTGCTGAGGTAGCACCACACTGTCGGAGGGTCAGTGCTGAGGGAGCGCCGCACTGTGGACGGTCAGTGCTGTGGGGGCGCCGCACTGTCGGAGGGTCAGTGCAGAGGGAGTGCCGCACTGTCGGAGGGTCAGTGCAGACGTAGCGCCGCAATGTGGGAGGGTCTGTGCTGAGGGAGCGTCGCACTGTCGGAGGGTCAGTGCTGGGGGAGCATCGTACTGTCGGAGGGGCAGTGCTGGGGGAGCGTCACACTGTCGGAGGGTCAGTGCTGAGGTAGCGCCGCACTGTGGGAGGGTCAGTGCTGGGGGAGCGTCACACTGTCGGAGGGTCAGTGCTGAGGTAGCACCACACTGTCGGAGGGTCAGTGCTGAAGGAGCGCCGCACTGTCCGAGGGTCAATGCTGAGGGAGCGCGCGCTGTCCGAGGGTCAGTGCAGAGGGTGGGCCCCACTGTCGGAGGGTGCGTGCTGAGGGAGCGCTGCAATGTCAGAGGGTCAGAGCTGATGGAGCTCCGCACTTTCCGAGGGTCAGTGCTGAGGGAGCGCCGCACTGTCAGAGGGTCAGTGCTGAGGGAGCACCGCACTGTCGGAGGGTCAGTAATGAGGGAGCGCCGCACTGTCGGAGGGTCAGTGCTGAGGGAGCACTGCACTGTCGGAGGGTCAGTACTGAGGGAAAGCCGCACTGTTGGAGGGTCAGTACTGAGGGAGAGCCGCACTGTCAGAGGGTCAGTGCTGATGGAGCACCGCACTGTCAGAGGGTCAGTGCTGAGGGAGCGCCGCAATATGGGAGCGTCAGTGCTGATGGAGCGCCGCACTGTCGGAGGGTCAGTGCTGAGGGAACGCCACAATGTGGGAGCGTCAGTGCTGAGGGAGCGCCGCACTGTCAGAGGATCAGTGCTGAGGGAGCGCCGCACTGTCGGAGGGTCAGTGCTGAGGGAGCGCCTTACTCTCAGAGGGTCTGTGCTGAGGGTGCCTCGCACTGTCGGAGGGTCAGTGCTGAGGGAGCACCGCACTGTCGGAGGGTCAGTGCTGAGGGAGCACCGCACTGTCGGAGGGTCAGTGCTGAGGGAGCACCGCACTGTCGGAGGGTCAGTGCTGAGGGACTGCCCGCACTGTCAGAGGGTCAGTACTGAGGGAGCGCCGCACTGTTGGAGTTTCAGTGCTGAGGGAGCGCCGCACTATCGGAGGGTCAGTGCTGATGGAGCACCGCGCTGTCAGAGGGTCAGTGCTGAGGGAGCGCCGCACTATCGGAGGGTCAGTGCTGATGGAGCACCGCGCTGTCGGAGGGTCAGTGCTGAGGGAGTGCCGCACTGTCGGAGGGTCAGTGCTGAGGGAGTGCCACACCGTCGGATGGTCAGTACTGAGGGACCGCCGTACTGTCGGGGGGTCAGTGCTGAGGGAGTGCCGCGCTGTCGGAGGGTCAGTGCTGAGGGACTGCCCACACTGTCAGAGGGTCAGTGCTGAGGGAGCACCGCACTGTCAGAGGGTCAGTGCTGAGGGACTGCTCGCACTGTCAGAGGGTCAGTACTGAGGGAGCGCCGCACTGTTGGAGTTTCAGTGCTGAGGGAGCGCCGCACTATCCGAGGGTCAGTGCTGATGGAGCACTGCGCTATCGGAGGTCAGTGCTGATGGAGCACCGTGCTGTCAAAGGGTCAGTGCTGAGGGAGCGCTGCACTATCGAAGGGTCAGTGCTGATGGAGCACCGCGCTGTCAGAGGGTCAGTGCTGATGGAGCACTGCGCTGTCGGAGGGTCAGTGCTGAGGGAGCACCGCGCTGTCAGAGGCTCAGTGCTGAGGGAGCGCCGCGCTGTCGGAGGGTCAGTGCTGAGGGAGCACCGCGCTGTCAGAGGCTCAGTGCTGAGGGAGCGCCGCGCTGTCAGAGGCTCAGTGCTGAGGGAGCGCCGCACTGTCGGAGGCTCAGTGCTGAGGGAGCGCCGCAATATGGGAGCGTCAGTGCTGATGGAGCGCCGCACTGTCGGAGGGTCAGTGCTGAGGGAGCGCCGCAATATGGGAGCGTCAGTGCAGATGGAGCGCCGCACTGTTGGAGGGTCAGTACTGAGGGAACGCCACAATGTGGGAGCGTCAGTGCTGAGGGAGCGTCGCACTGTCGGAGGGTCAGTACTGAGGGAGCGCCGCACTGTTGGAGTTTCAGTGCTGAGGGAGCGCCGCACTATCGGAGGGTCAGTGCTGATGGAGCACCGTGCTGTCAGAGGGTCAGTGCTGAGGGAGCGCCGCACTATCGGAGGGTCAGTGCTGATGGAGCACCACACTGTCGGAGGGTCATTGCTAAGGGAGCACAGCACTGTCGGAGGGTCAGTGCTGAGGGAGCGCCGCAATATGGGAGCGTCAGTGCTGATGGAGCGCCGCACTGTCGGAGGGTCAGTGCTGAGGGAGCGCCGCAATATGGGAGCGTCAGTGCAGATGGAGCGCCGCACTGTTGGAGGGTCAGTACTGAGGGAACGCCACAATGTGGGAGCGTCAGTGCTGAGGGAGCGTCGCACTGTCGGAGGGTCAGTACTGAGGGAGCGCCGCACTGTTGGAGTTTCAGTGCTGAGGGAGCGCCGCACTATCGGAGGGTCAGTGCTGATGGAGCACTGCGCTATCGGAGGTCAGTGCTGATGGAGCACCGTGCTGTCAAAGGGTCAGTGCTGAGGGAGCGCCGCACTATCGGAGGGTCAGTGCTGATGGAGCACCGCGCTGTCAGAGGGTCAGTGCTGATGGAGCACTGCGCTGTCGGAGGGTCAGTGCTGAGGGAGTGCCGCACTGTCGGAGAGTCAGTGCTGATGGAGCACCGCGCTGTCAGAGGCTCAGTGCTGAGGGAGCGCCGCGCTGTCAGAGGGTCAGTGCTGAGGGAGTGCCGCACTGTCGGAGGGTCAGTGCTGATGGAGCACCGCGCTGTCAGAGGCTCAATGCTGAGGGAGCGCCTCACTGTCGGAGGCTCAGTGCTGAGGGAGTGCCGCGCTGTCGGAGGGTCAGTGCTGATGGAGCACCACACTGTCGGACGGTGATTGCTGAGGGAGCGCCGCATTGTCCGAGGGTCATTGCTAAGGGAGCACTGCACTGTCGGAGGGTCAGTACTAAGGGAGTGCCGTACTGTCGGAGGGTCAGTGCTGAGGGAGCGCCGCACTGTCGGAGGGTCAGCGCTGAGGGAGCCCCTCGCTGTCGGAGGGTCAGTGCTGAGGGAACGCCACACCGTCGGAGGGTCAGTGCTTAGGCAGCGCCGCAGTGTCGGACGGTCTGTGCTGACGGAGCGCCGCACTGTTGGAGGGTCCGTGCTGAGGGAGTGCTGCACTGTCAAAGGGTCAGTACTGAGGGAGCGCCGCACTATCAGAGGGTCAGTGCTGACGGAGGGCCGCACTGTCGGAGGGTCAGTGCTAGGGGAGTGCTGCACTGTCGGAGAGTCAGTGCTGACGGAGGGCCGCACTGTCGGAGGGTCAGTGCTAGGGGAGTGCTGCACTTTCGGAGTGTCAGTGCTGAGGGATCGCAGAACCGTTGGAGGGTCAGTGCTGAGGGAGCGCAGCACTGTGGACGGTCAGTGCTGAGGGAACGCTGCACTGTCGGAGAGTCATCGCTAAGGAACACCGCGCTGTCCGATGGTCAGTACTGAGGGAACGCCGCACTGTGGACAGTCAGTGCTGAGGGAAGACCGCACTGTCAGAGAGTCAGCGCTGAGGGAGTGCTGCACTGTCGGAGGGTCAGTGCTGAGGGAGCGCCGCACTGTCGGAGGGTCAGTGCTGAGGGAGTGCCGCACTGTCGGAGGGTCAGTGCTGAGGGAGTGCCGCACTGTCAGAGGGTCAGTACTGAGGGAGTGCCACACAGTCGGAGGGTCAGTGCTGAGGTAGCACCACACTGTCGGAGGGTCAGTGCTGAGGGAGCGCCGCAACGTGGACAGTCAGTGCTGTGGGAGCACCGCACTGTCGGAGGGTCAGTGCTGAGGGAGTGCCGCACTGTCGGAGGGTCAGTGCTGAGGGAGCGTCGTACTCTCAGAGGGTCAGTGCTGAGGGTGTGCCGCACTGTCGGAAGGTCAGTGCTGAGGGAGCGTCGCACTGTCGGACGGTCATTGCTGGGGGAGCGTCGCACTGACGGAGGGTCAGTGCTGAGGGAGCGCCGCACTGTCGGAAGGTCAGTGCTGAGGGTGCGCCGCACTGTCGGAGGGGCAGTGCTGGGGGAGCGTCACACTGTCGGAGGGTCAGTGCTGAGGGAGCGCCGCACTGTCGGAAGGTCAGTGCTGAGGGAGCGCCGCACTGTCGGAGGGTCAGTGCTGAGGGAGAGCCGCACTGTCGGAGGGTCAGTGCTGAGGGAGCACCGCGCTGTCGGAGGGTCAGTGCTGGGGTAGCATCGTACTGTCGGAGGGGCAGTGCTGGGGGAGCGTCACACTGTCGGAGGGTCAGTGCTGAGGGAGCGTCACACTGTCGGAGGGTCAGTGCTGAGGGTGTGCCGCACTGTCGGAGGGTCAGTGCTGAGGGAGCGTCGCACTGTCGGAGGGTCATTGCTGGGGGAGCATCGCACTGACGGAGGGTCAGTGCTGAGGGAGCGCCGCACTGTCGGAGGGTCAGCGCTGTGGGAGCGCCACAATGTGGGAGCGTCAGTGCTGAGGGAGCGCCGCACTGTCGGAGGGTCAGTATTGAGAGAGCGCCGCACTGTCGGAGGGTCAGTGCTGGGGGAGCGCCGCAATATGGGAGCGTCAGTGCTGATGGAGCGCCGCACTGTCGGAGGGTCAGTGCTGAGGGAACGCCACAATGTGGGAGCGTCAGTGCTGAGGGAGCGCCGCACTGTCGGAGGATCAGTGCTGAGGGAGCGCCTTACTCTCAGCGGGTCTGGGCTGAGGGTGCCTCGCACTGTCGGAGAGTCATTGCTGGGGGAGCGTCGCACTGTCGGAGGGTCAGTGCTGAGCGAGCGCCGCACTGTCGGAGGGTCAATGCTGAGGGAGCGCCGCACTGTCGGAGGGTCAGTGCTGAGGGAACGCCACAATGTGGGAGCGTCAGTGCTGATGGAGCGCCGCACTGACGGAGGGTCAGTGCTGAGGGTGCGCCGCACTGTCAGAGGATCAGTGCTGAGGGAGTGCCGCACTGTCAGAGGATCAGTGCTGAGGGAGCGCCGCACTGTCGGAGGGTCAGTGCTGAGGGAGCGCCTTACTCTCAAAGGGTCTGTGCTGAGGGTGCCTCGCACTGTCGGAGAGTCATTGCTGGGGGAGCGTCGCACTGTCGGAGGGTCAGCGCTGAGGGAGTGTCGCACTGTCGGAGGGTCAGTGCTGAGGGAGCGCCACACCGTCAGAGTGTCAGCGCTGAGGGAGCACAGCAGTGTGGAAGCGTCAGTGCTGAGGGAGCGCTGCACTGTCAGAGGGTCAGCGCTGAAGGAGCGCCGCACTGTCAGAGGGTCAGTGCTGAGGGAGCGCCGCAATGTGGGAGCGTCAGTGCTGAGGGAGCGCCGCACTGCGGATGGTAAGTGCTGAGGGAGCGCCGCACTGTCGGAGCGTAAGTGCTGAGCGATTGCCCGCACTGTCGGAGGGTCAGTGCTGAGGGAGCGCAACACTTTCGGAGGGTCAGTGCTGAGGGAGCGCAGCACGGTTGGAGGGTCAGTGCTGAGGGAGCGCAGCACTGTGGACGGTCAGTGCTGAGGGAACGCCGCACTGTCGGAGAGTCATCGCTAAGGAACACCGCGCTGTCCGAGGGTCAGTACTGAGGGAACGCCGCACTGTGGACGGTCAGTGCTGAGGGCACGCTGCACTGTCGGAGAGTCAGCGCTGAGGGAGTGCCGCACTGTCAGAGGGTCAGTACTGAGGGAGTGCCACACTGTCGGAGGGTCAGTGCTGAGGTAGCACCACACTGTCGGAGGGTCAGTGCTGAGGGAGCGCCGCACTGTGGACGGTCAGTGCTGTGGGAGCGCCGCACTGTCGGAGGGTCAGTGCAGAGGGAGTGCCGCACTGTCGGAGGGTCAGTGCAGAGGTAGCACCGCAATGTGGGAGGGTCTGTGCTGAGGGAGCGTCGCACTGTCGGAGGGTCAGTGCTGGGGGAGCATCGTACTGTCGGAGGGGCAGTGCTGGGGGAGCGTCACACTGTCGGAGGGTCAGTGCTGAGGGAGCGCCGCACTGTCAGCGGGTCAGTGCTGAGGGAGCTCCGCGCTGTGGGAGGGTCAGTGCTGAGGGAGCGCCGCACTGTCGGAGGGTCAGTGCTGAGGGAGTTTCGCGCTGTCGGAGGGTCAGTGCTGAGGGAGCGCCGCACTGTCGGAGGGTCAGTGCTGAGGGAGCGCCACACTGTCAGAGTGTCAGCGCTGAGGGAGCACCGCAGTGTGGAAGCGTCAGTGCTGAGGGAGCGCTGCACTGTCAGAGGGTCAGCGCTGAGGGAGCGCCGCACTGTCAGAGGGTCAGTGCTGAGGGAGCTCCGCGCTGTGGGAGGGTCAGTGCTGAGGGAGCGCCGCACTGTCGGAGGGTCAGTGCTGAGGGAGTTTCGCGCTGTCGGAGGGTCAGTGCTGAGGGAGCACCGCACTGTCGGAGGGTCAGTGCTGAGGGAGCACCGCACTGTGGGAGGGTCAGTGCTGAGGGAGCGCCGCACTGTCGGAGGGTCAGTGCTGAGGGAGTTTCGCGCTGTCGGAGGGTCAGTGCTGAGGGAGCGCCGCACTGTCGGAGGGTCAGTGCTGAGGGAGCGCCACACTGTCAGAGTGTCAGCGCTGAGGGAGCACCGCAGTGTGGAAGCGTCAGTGCTGAGGGAGCGCTGCACTGTCAGAGGGTCAGCGCTGAGGGAGCGCCGCACTGTCAGAGGGTCAGTGCTGAGGGAGCACCGCAATGTGGGAGCGTCAGTGCTGAGGGAGCGCCGCACTGCGGATGGTAAGTGCTGAGGGAGCGCCGCACTGTCGGAGCGTAAGTGCTGAGCGATTGCCTGCACTGTCGGAGGGTCAGTGCTGAGGGAGCGCCACACTTTCGGAGGGTCAGTGCTGAGGGAGCGCAGCACAGTTGGAGGGTCAGTGCTGAGGGAGCGCAGCACTGTGGACGGTCAGTGCTGAGGGAGCGCCACACTGTCAGAGTGTCAGCGCTGAGGGAGCACCGCAGTGTGGAAGCGTCAGTGCTGAGGGAGCGCTGCACTGTCAGAGGGTCAGCGCTGAGGGAGCGCCGCACTGTCAGAGGGAGCACCGCAATGTGGGAGCGTCAGTGCTGAGGGAGCGCCGCACTGCGGATGGTAAGTGCTGAGGGAGCGCCGCACTGTCGGAGCGTAAGTGCTGAGCGATTGCCCGCACTGTCGGAGGGTCAGTGCTGAGGGAGCGCCACACTTTCGGAGGGTCAGTGCTGAGGGAGCGCAGCACAGTTGGAGGGTCAGTGCTGAGGGAGCGCAGCACTGTGGACGGTCAGTGCTGAGGGAACGCCGCACTGTCGGAAAGTCATCGCTAAGGAACACCGCGCTGTCCGAGGGTCAGTACTGAGGGAACGCCGCACTGTGGACGGTCAGTGCTGAGGGCACGCTGCACTGTCGGAGAGTCAGCGCTGAGGGAGTGCCGCACTGTCAGAGGGTCAGTACTGAGGGAGTGCCACACTGTCGGAGGGTCAGTGCTGAGGTAGCACCACACTGTCGGAGGGTCAGTGCTGAGGGAGCGCCGCACTGTGGACGGTCAGTGCTGTGGGAGCGCCGCACTGTCGGAGGGTCAGTGCAGAGGGAGTGCCGCACTGTCGGAGGGTCAATGCAGAGGTAGCACCGCAATGTGGGAGGGTCTGTGCTGAGGGAGCGTCGCACTGTCGGAGGGTCAGTGCTGGGGGAGCATCGTACTGTCGGAGGGGCAGTGCTGGGGGAGCGTCACACTGTCGGAGGGTCAGTGCTGAGGGAGCGCCGCACTGTCAGCGGGTCAGTGCTGAGGGAGCTCCGCGCTGTGGGAGGGTCAGTGCTGAGGGAGTTTCGCGCTGTCGGAGGGTCAGTGCTGAGGGAGCACCGCACTGTCGGAGGGTCAGTGCTGAGGGAGCACCGCACTGTGGGAGGGTCAGTGCTGAGGGAGCGCCGCACTGTCGGAGGGTCAGTGCTGAGGGAGTTTCACGCTGTCGGAGGGTCAGTGCTGATGGTGCGCCGCACTGTCGGAGGGTCAGTGCTGAAGGAGCGCCGCACTGTCGGAGGGTCAATGCTGAGGGAGCGCGCGCTGTCCGAGGGTCAGTGCAGAGGGTGGGCCCCACTGTCGGAGGGTGCGTGCTGAGGGAGCGCTGCAATGTCAGAGGGTCAGAGCTGATGGAGCTCCGCACTTTCCGAGGGTCAGTGCTGAGGGAGCGCCTACTGTCAGAGGGTCAGTGCTGAGGGAGCGCCGCACTGTCGGAGGGTCAGTGCTGAGGGAGCGCCGCACTGTCAGCGGGTCAGTGCTGAGGGGGCTCCGCGCTGTGGGAGGGTCAGTGCTGAGGGAGAGCCGCACTGTCGGAGGGTCAGTGCTGAGAGAGCGCCGCACTGTCGGAGGGTCAGTGCTGAGGGAGCACCGCCTTGTTGGAGGGTCAGTGCTGGGATAGCATCGTACTGTCGGAGGGGCAGTGCTGGGGGAGCGTCACACTGTCGGAGAGTCAGCGCTGAGGGAGCACCGCACTCTCGGAGGGTCAGTGCAGACGGAGGGCCGCACTGTCGGAGGGTCATTGCAGGGGGAGCGTCACACTGACGGAGGGTCAGTGCTGAGGGAGCGCCGAACTGTCGCAGGGTCAGTGCTGAGGGAGCGTCGCACTGTCGGAGGGTCAGTGCTGGGGGAGCATCGCACAGACAGAGGGTCAGTGATGAGGGAGCGCCGCACTGTCGTAGGGTGAGTGCTGAGGGAGCGCCGTACTCTCAGAGGGTCTGTGCTGAGGGAGCGTCGCACTGTCGGAGGGTCAGTACTGAGGGAGTGCCACACTGTCGGAGGGTCAGCGCTGAGGGAGCTCCACACTGTAGGAGGGTCAGTGGTGAGGTAGCGCTGCACTGCGGACGGTCAGTACTGAGGGATGGCAGCAATGTTGGAGGGTCAGTGCTGAGGGAACGCCGCACTGTCGGAGGGTCAGTACTGAGGGAGTGCCGCACTGTCACAGGGTCAGTGCTGAGGGAGCGCCGCACTGTCGGAGGGTCAGTGCTGAGGGAGCGCCGCACTGTCGGAGGGTCAGTGCTGAGGGAGCGCCGCACTGTCGGAGGGTCAGCGCTGAGGGAGCGCCGCACTGTCGGAGAGTCAGTGCTGAGGCAGCGCCGCACTGTCGGAGGGTCAG
The DNA here is from genome assembly GCA_026770705.1 of Isurus oxyrinchus. Taxonomy (NCBI): domain Eukaryota; kingdom Metazoa; phylum Chordata; class Chondrichthyes; order Lamniformes; family Lamnidae; genus Isurus; species Isurus oxyrinchus. The sequence continues at coordinate 12,268 of JANJGN010002132.1, forward strand.
TACTGAGGGAGCGCCGCACTGTCAGAGGGTCAGTGCTGAGGGAGCGCCGCACTGTCGGAGGGTCAGTGCAGAGGGAGCGCCGCACTGTCGGAGGGTCAGCGCTGAGGGAGCACCGCACTGTCGGAGGGTCAGCGCTGAGGGAGCGCCGCACTGTCGGAGGGTCAGCGCTGAGGGAGCGCCGCACTGTCGGAGAGTCAGTGCTGAGGCAGCGCCGCACTGTCGGAGGGTCAGTACTGAGGGAGCGCCGCACTGTCAGAGGGTCAGTGCTGAGGGAGCGCCGCACTGTCGGAGGGTCAGTGCAGAGGGAGCGCCGCACTGTCGGAGGGTCAGTGCTGAGGGAGCACCGCACTGTCGGAGGGTCAGTGCTGAGGAAGCTCCGCACAGTCGGAGAGTCAGTGCAGACGGAGGGCCGCACTGTCGGAGGGTCAGAGCTGAGGGAGCGCCGCACTGTCGGAGGGTCAGTGCTGAGGGAGCGCCGCACTGTTGGAGGGTCAGTGCAGACGGAGGGCCGCACTGTCGGAGGGTTATTGCAGGGGGAGCGTCACACTGAAGGAGGGTCAATGCTGAGGGAGCGCCGAACTGTCGGAGGGTCAGTGCTAACGGAGCGTCGCACCGTCGGAGGGTCAGTGCTGAGGGAGTGTCGCACTGTCGGAGGGTCAGTGCTGGGGGAGCATCGCACAGACGGAGGGTCAGTGCTGAGGGAGCGCCGCACTGTCGAAGGGTCAGCGCTGTGGGAGCGCCGCAATCTGGGAGCGTCAGTGCTGAGGGAGCGCCGCACTGTCGGAGGGTCAGTGCTGAGGGAGCGCCGCACTGTCAGAGGGTCAGCGCTGAGGGAGCACCGCACTGTCGGATGTTCAGTGCTGAGGGAGCGTCGCACTGTCGGAAGGTCGGTGCTGAGGGAGTGCTGCACTGTCGGAGGGTCAGAGCTGAGGGAGCGCATTACAGTTGGAGGGTCAGTGCTGAGGGAGCACCGCACTGTCGGAGGTTCAGTACTGAGGGAGCACCGCACTGTCGGAGGTTGAGTACTGAGGGATCGCCGGTCCGTCGGAGGGTCAGTGCTGAGGGAACGCCGCACTGTCGGATGGTCAGTGCTGAAGGAGTGCCACACTGTCGGACGGTCAGTGCTGAGGGAGCGCCACACTGTCGGAGGGTCAGTGCTGAGAGAGCGCCGCACTGTCGGAGGGTCAGTGCTGAGGGAGCGCCGCACTGTCGGATGGACAATGCTGAGGGAGCGCTGCACTGTGGACGGTCAGTGCTGAGGGAGTGCCGCACTGTCGGAGGGTCAGTGCTGAGGGAGTGCCGTACTCTCAGAGGGTCTGTGCTGAGGGAGCACCGCACTGTCGGATAGTCATCGCTAAGGAACACCGCGCTGTCCGAGGGTCAGTACTGAGGGAACGCCGCACTGTGGACGGTCAGTGCTGAAGGAACGCCGCGCAGTCGGAGAGTCAGCGCTGAGGGAGTGCCGCACTGTCGGAGGGTCATTGCAGTTGGAGCGTCGCACTGACGGAGGGTCAGTGCTGAGGGAGCGCCGCACTGTCGGAGGGTCAGTGCTGAGGGAGCGTCGCACTGTCAGAGGATCAGTGCGGGGGGAGCATCGCACTGTCGGAGGGTCAGTGCTGAGGGAGTGCCGTACTCTCAGAGGGTCTGTGCTGAGGGAGCGACGCACTGTCGGAGGGTCAGTGCTGAGGGAGCGTCGCACTGTCGGAGGGTCATTGCAGTTGGAGCGTCGCACTGACGGAGGGTCAGTTCTGAGGGAGCGCTGCACTGTCGGAGGGTCAGTGCTGAGGGAGCGCCGCACTGTCGGAGGGTCATCGCTAAGGAAAACCGCGCTGTCCGAGGGTCAGCACTGAGGGAATGCCGCACTGTGGACGGTCAGTACTGAGGGAACGCCGCACTGTCGGAGGGTCAGCGCTGAGGGAGTGTCGCACTGTCAGGGGGTCAGTACTGAGGGAGTGCCACACTGTTGGAGGGTCAGTGCTGAGGGAGCGCTGCACTGTCAGAGTGTCAGTGCTGAGGGAGCGCCGCACTGTCAGAGTGTCAGTACAGAGGGAGCACCGCACTGTCAGAGGGTCAGCTCTGAGGGAGCGCCGCACTGTCAGAGGGTCAGTGCTGAGGGTGCACCGCGCTGTCGGATGGTCAGTGCTGAGGGAGCGCCGCAATGTCGGATGGTCAGTACTGAGGGAGAGCCGCACAGTCGGAGGGTCAGTGCTGATGGAGCGCCGCTCTGTCAGACGGTCAGCGCTGAGGGAGCGCTGCACTGTCAGAGGGTCAGTGCTGATGAATTTTTGCACTGTTGGAGGGTCAGTACTGTGGGAGCACCGCACTATCAGAGGGTCAGTGCTGATGGAGCGCTGCACTGTCAGAGTGTCAGTGCTGAGGGAGCGCCGCACTGTCGGAGGGTCAGTACTGAGGGAGCGCCGCACTGTCAGAGGGTCAGTACTGTGGGAGCACCGCACTATCAGAGGGTCAGTGCTGATGGAGCACTGCACTGTCAGAGTGTCAGTGCTGAGGGAGCGCCGCACTGTCAGAGGGTCAGTGCTGAGGGAGCGCCGCACTGTCGGAGGGTCAGTGCAGAGGGAGCGCCGCACTGTCGGAGGGTCAGTGCTGAGGGAGCACCGCACTGTCGGAGGGTCAGTGCTGAGGAAGCTCCGCACAGTCGGAGAGTCAGTGCAGACGGAGGGCCGCACTGTCGGAGGGTCAGAGCTGAGGGAGCGCCGCACTGTCGGAGGGTCAGTGCTGAGGGAGCGCCGCACTGTTGGAGGGTCAGTGCAGACGGAGGGCCGCACTGTCGGAGGGTTATTGCAGGGGGAGCGTCACACTGAAGGAGGGTCAATGCTGAGGGAGCGCCGAACTGTCGGAGGGTCAGTGCTAACGGAGCGTCGCACCGTCGGAGGGTCAGTGCTGAGGGAGCGCCGCACTGTCGAAGGGTCAGCGCTGTGGGAGCGCCGCAATCTGGGAGCGTCAGTGCTGAGGGAGCGCCGCACTGTCGGAGGGTCAGTGCTGAGGGAGCGCCGCACTGTCAGAGGGTCAGCGCTGAGGGAGCACCGCACTGTCGGATGTTCAGTGCTGAGGGAGCGTCGCACTGTCGGAAGGTCGGTGCTGAGGGAGTGCTGCACTGTCGGAGGGTCAGAGCTGAGGGAGCGCATTACAGTTGGAGGGTCAGTGCTGAGGGAGCACCGCACTGTCGGAGGTTCAGTACTGAGGGAGCACCGCACTGTCGGAGGTTGAGTACTGAGGGATCGCCGGTCCGTCGGAGGGTCAGTGCTGAGGGAACGCCGCACTGTCGGATGGTCAGTGCTGAAGGAGTGCCACACTGTCGGACGGTCAGTGCTGAGGGAGCGCCACACTGTCGGAGGGTCAGTGCTGAGAGAGCGCCGCACTGTCGGAGGGTCAGTGCTGAGGGAGCGCCGCACTGTCGGATGGACAATGCTGAGGGAGCGCTGCACTGTGGACGGTCAGTGCTGAGGGAGTGCCGCACTGTCGGAGGGTCAGTGCTGAGGGAGTGCCGTACTCTCAGAGGGTCTGTGCTGAGGGAGCACCGCACTGTCGGATAGTCATCGCTAAGGAACACCGCGCTGTCCGAGGGTCAGTACTGAGGGAACGCCGCACTGTGGACGGTCAGTGCTGAAGGAACGCCGCGCTGTCGGAGAGTCAGCGCTGAGGGAGTGCCGCACTGTCGGAGGGTCATTGCAGTTGGAGCGTCGCACTGACGGAGGGTCAGTGCTGAGGGAGCGCCGCACTGTCGGAGGGTCAGTGCTGAGGGAGCGTCGCACTGTCAGAGGATCAGTGCGGGGGGAGCATCGCACTGTCGGAGGGTCAGTGCTGAGGGAGTGCCGTACTCTCAGAGGGTCTGTGCTGAGGGAGCGACGCACTGTCGGAGGGTCAGTGCTGAGGGAGCGTCGCAATGTCGGAGGGTCATTGCAGTTGGAGCGTCGCACTGACGGAGGGTCAGTTCTGAGGGAGCGCTGCACTGTCGGAGGGTCAGTGCTGAGGGAGCGCCGCACTGTCGGAGGGTCATCGCTAAGGAAAACCGCGCTGTCCGAGGGTCAGCACTGAGGGAATGCCGCACTGTGGACGGTCAGTACTGAGGGAACGCCGCACTGTCGGAGGGTCAGCGCTGAGGGAGTGTCGCACTGTCTGGGGGTCAGTACTGAGGGAGTGCCACACTGTTGGAGGGTCAGTGCTGAGGGAGCGCTGCACTGTCAGAGTGTCAGTGCTGAGGGAGCGCCGCACTGTCAGAGTGTCAGTACAGAGGGAGCACCGCACTGTCAGAGGGTCAGCTCTGAGGGAGCGCCGCACTGTCAGAGGGTCAGTGCTGAGGGTGCACCGCGCTGTCGGATGGTCAGTGCTGAGGGAGCGCCGCAATGTCGGATGGTCAGTACTGAGGGAGAGCCGCACAGTCGGAGGGTCAGTGCTGATGGAGCGCCGCTCTGTCAGACGGTCAGCGCTGAGGGAGCGCTGCACTGTCAGAGGGTCAGTGCTGATGAATTTTTGCACTGTTGGAGAGTCAGTACTGTGGGAGCACCGCACTATCAGAGGGTCAGTGCTGATGGAGCGCTGCACTGTCAGAGTGTCAGTGCTGAGGGAGCGCCGCACTGTCGGAGGGTCAGTACTGAGGGAGCGCCGCACTGTCAGAGGGTCAGTACTGTGGGAGCACCGCACTATCAGAGGGTCAGTGCTGATGGAGCGCTGCACTGTCAGAGTGTCAGTGCTGAGGGAGCGCCGCACTGTCAGAGGGTCAGTGCTGAGGGAGCGCCGCACTGTCGGAGGGTCAGTGCAGAGGGAGCGCCGCACTGTCGGAGGGTCAGTGCTGAGGGAGCACCGCACTGTCGGAGGGTCAGTGCTGAGGAAGCTCCGCACAGTCGGAGAGTCAGTGCAGACGGAGGGCCGCACTGTCGGAGGGTCAGAGCTGAGGGAGCGCCGCACTGTCGGAGGGTCAGTGCTGAGGGAGCGCCGCACTGTTGGAGGGTCAGTGCAGACGGAGGGCCGCACTGTCGGAGGGTTATTGCAGGGGGAGCGTCACACTGAAGGAGGGTCAATGCTGAGGGAGCGCCGAACTGTCGGAGGGTCAGTGCTAACGGAGCGTCGCACCGTCGGAGGGTCAGTGCTGAGGGAGTGTCGCACTGTCGGAGGGTCAGTGCTGGGGGAGCATCGCACAGACGGAGGGTCAGTGCTGAGGGAGCGCCGCACTGTCGAAGGGTCAGCGCTGTGGGAGCGCCGCAATCTGGGAGCGTCAGTGCTGAGGGAGCGCCGCACTGTCGGAGGGTCAGTGCTGAGGGAGCGCCGCACTGTCAGAGGGTCAGCGCTGAGGGAGCACCGCACTGTCGGATGTTCAGTGCTGAGGGAGCGTCGCACTGTCGGAAGGTCGGTGCTGAGGGAGTGCTGCACTGTCGGAGGGTCAGAGCTGAGGGAGCGCATTACAGTTGGAGGGTCAGTGCTGAGGGAGCACCGCACTGTCGGAGGTTCAGTACTGAGGGAGCACCGCACTGTCGGAGGTTGAGTACTGAGGGATCGCCGGTCCGTCGGAGGGTCAGTGCTGAGGGAACGCCGCACTGTCGGATGGTCAGTGCTGAAGGAGTGCCACACTGTCGGACGGTCAGTGCTGAGGGAGCGCCACACTGTCGGAGGGTCAGTGCTGAGAGAGCGCCGCACTGTCGGAGGGTCAGTGCTGAGGGAGCGCCGCACTGTCGGATGGACAATGCTGAGGGAGCGCTGCACTGTGGACGGTCAGTGCTGAGGGAGTGCCGCACTGTCGGAGGGTCAGTGCTGAGGGAGTGCCGTACTCTCAGAGGGTCTGTGCTGAGGGAGCGACGCACTGTTGGAGGGTCAGTGCTGAGGGAGCGTCGCACTGTCGGAGGGTCATTGCAGTTGGAGCGTCGCACTGACGGAGGGTCAGTTCTGAGGGAGCGCCGCACTGTCGGAGGGTCATCGCTAAGGAACACCGCGCTGTCCGAGGGTCAGCACTGAGGGAATGCCGCACTGTGGATGGTCAGTGCTGAGGGAACGCCGCACTGTCGGAGGGTCAGCGCTGAGGGAGTGTCGCACTGTCAGAGGGTCAGTACTGAGGGAGTGCCACACTGTTGGAGGGTCAGTGCTGAGGGAGTGCCGCACTGTCGGAGGGTCAGTGCTGAGGGAGCGCCGCACTGTGGATGGGCAGCGCTGAGGGAGCGCCGCACTGTCGGAGGGTCAGTGCTGAGGGAGTGCCTCACTGTCGGAGGGTCAGTGCTGAGGGAGCGCCGTACTCTCAGAGGGTCTGTGCTGAGGGAGCCTCGCACTGTCGGAGGGTCAGTGCTGAGGGATCGGCGCACTGTCGGTGGGTCATTGCAGGGGGAGCGTCACCACTGACAGAGGGTCACTGCTGAGGGAGTGCCGCACTGTCGGAGGGTCAGTGCTGAGGGAGCGTCGCACTGTTGGAGGGTCAGTGCTGGGGGAGCATCGCACAGTCGGAGGCTCAGTGCTGAGGGAGCGCCGCACTGTCGGAGGGTCAGTGCTGTGGGAGCGCCGCACTGTCGGAGGGTCAGTGCTGAGGGAGCGCTGCACTTTTGGAGGGTCAGTGCTGAGAGAGCGCAGCATGGTTGCAGGGTCAGTGCTGAGGTATCGCAGCACAGTTGGAGGGTCAGTGCTGAAGGAGCGCCGCACTGTCTGAGGGTCAGTACTTAGGGAGAGCCGCGCTGTCGGATGGTCAGTGCTAAGGGAGCGCCGCACTGTCGGAGGGTCAGTGCTGAGGGAGTGCCGCACTGTCGGAGGGTCAGTGCTGAGGGAGCGCCGCACTGTCAGAGGGTCAGTGCTGAGGGAGCGCCGCACTGTCAGAGGGTCAGTGCTGAGGGAGCACCGCACTGTCGGATAGTCATCGCTAAGGAACACCGCGCTGTCCGAGGGTCAGTACTGAGGGAACGCCGCACTGTGGACGGTCAGTGCTGAAGGAACGCCGCGCTGTCGGAGAGTCAGCGCTGAGGGAGTGCCGCACTGTCGGAGGGTCATTGCAGTTGGAGCGTCGCACTGACGGAGGGTCAGTGCTGAGGGAGCGCCGCACTGTCGGAGGGTCAGTGCTGAGGGAGCGTCGCACTGTCAGAGGATCAGTGCGGGGGGAGCATCGCACTGTCGGAGGGTCAGTGCTGAGGGAGTGCCGTACTCTCAGAGGGTCTGTGCTGAGGGAGCGACGCACTGTCGGAGGGTCAGTGCTGAGGGAGCGTCGCACTGTCGGAGGGTCATTGCAGTTGGAGCGTCGCACTGACGGAGGGTCAGTTCTGAGGGAGCGCTGCACTGTCGGAGGGTCAGTGCTGAGGGAGCGCCGCACTGTCGGAGGGTCATCGCTAAGGAAAACCGCGCTGTCCGAGGGTCAGCACTGAGGGAATGCCGCACTGTGGACGGTCAGTACTGAGGGAACGCCGCACTGTCGGAGGGTCAGCGCTGAGGGAGTGTCGCACTGTCAGGGGGTCAGTACTGAGGGAGTGCCACACTGTTGGAGGGTCAGTGCTGAGGGAGCGCTGCACTGTCAGAGTGTCAGTGCTGAGGGAGCGCCGCACTGTCAGAGTGTCAGTACAGAGGGAGCACCGCACTGTCAGAGGGTCAGCTCTGAGGGAGCGCCGCACTGTCAGAGGGTCAGTGCTGAGGGTGCACCGCGCTGTCGGATGGTCAGTGCTGAGGGAGCGCCGCAATGTCGGATGGTCAGTACTGAGGGAGAGCCGCACAGTCGGAGGGTCAGTGCTGATGGAGCGCCGCTCTGTCAGACGGTCAGCGCTGAGGGAGCGCTGCACTGTCAGAGGGTCAGTGCTGATGAATTTTTGCACTGTTGGAGGGTCAGTACTGTGGGAGCACCGCACTATCAGAGGGTCAGTGCTGATGGAGCGCTGCACTGTCAGAGTGTCAGTGCTGAGGGAGCGCCGCACTGTCGGAGGGTCAGTACTGAGGGAGCGCCGCACTGTCAGAGGGTCAGTACTGTGGGAGCACCGCACTATCAGAGGGTCAGTGCTGATGGAGCGCTGCACTGTCAGAGTGTCAGTGCTGAGGGAGCGCCGCACTGTCGGAGGGTCAGTGCTGAGGGAGTGCCGCACTGTCAGAGGGTCAGTGCTGAGGGAGCGCCGCACTGTCGGAGGGTCAGTGCTGAGGGAGCGCCGCAATGTCGGATGGTCAGTACTGAGGGAGAGCCGCACAGTCGGAGGGTCAGTGCTGATGGAGCGCCGCTCTGTCAGACGGTCAGCGCTGAGGGAGCGCTGCACTGTCAGAGGGTCAGTGCTGAGGGACTGCCCGCACTGTCAGAGGGTCAGTGCTGATGAATTTTTGCACTGTTGGTTGGTCAGTACTGTGGGAGCACCGCACTATCAGAGGGTCAGTGCTGATGGAGCACCGCACTGTCGGAGGGTCATTGCTAAGGGAGTGCCATACTGTTGGATGGTCAGTACTGAGGGAGAGCCGCACAGTCAGAGGGTCAGTGCTGATGGAGCGCCGCTCTGTCAGACGGTCAGTGCTGAGGGAGCGCCGCACAGTCGGATGGTCAGCGCTGAGGGAGCCCCTCGCTGTTGGAGGGTCATTACTGAGGGAGCGCCGCACTGTCGGAGGGTCAGTGCTGAGGGAGTGTCGCACCGTCGGAGGGTCAGTGCTGAGGGAGTGTCGCACTGTCGGAGGGTCAGTGCTGAGGGAGCGCCGCACTGTCAGAGGGTCAGTGCTGAGGGGGCACCGCACTGTCGGAGAGTCATCGCTAAGGAACACCGCGCTGTCCGAGGGTCAGTACTGAGGGAACGCCGCACTGTGGACGGTCAGTGCTGAAGGAACGCCGCACTGTCGGAGAGTCAGCACTGAGGGAGTGCCGCACTGTCAGAGGGTCAGTACTGAGGGAGTGCCACACTGTCAGAGGGTCAGTGCTGAGGGAGCGCCGCACTGTCGGATGGACAATGCTGAGGGAGCGCTGCACTGTGGACGGTCAGTGCTGAGGGAGTGCCGCACTGTCGGAGGGTCAGTGCTGAGGGAGTGCCGTACTCTCAGAGGGTCTGTGCTGAGGGAGCGACGCACTGTTGGAGGGTCAGTGCTGAGGGAGCGTCGCACTGTCGGAGGGTCATTGCAGTTGGAGCGTCACACTGACGGAGGGTCAGTTCTGAGGGAGCGCCGCACTGTCGGAGGGTCAGTGCTGAGGGAGCGCCGCACTGTCGGAGGGTCATCGCTAAGGAACACCGCGCTGTCCGAGGGTCAGCACTGAGGGAATGCCGCACTGTGGACGGTCAGTGCTGAGGGAACGCCGCACTGTCGGAGGGTCAGCGCTGAGGGAGTGTCGCACTGTCAGAGGGTCAGTACTGAGGGAGTGCCACACTGTTGGAGGGTCAGTGCTGAGGGAGTGCCGCACTGTCGGAGGGTCAGTGCTGAGGGAGCGCCGCACTGTGGACGGGCAACGCTGAGGGAGCGCCGCACTGTCGGAGGGTAAGTGCTGAGGGAGTGCCTCACTGTCGGAGGGTCAGTGTTGAGGGAGCGCCGTACTCTCAGAGGGTCTGTGCTGAGGGAGCCTCGCACTGTCGGAGGGTCAGTGCTGAGGGATCGGCGCACTGTCGGTGGGTCAGCGCTGAGGGAGTGTCGCACTGTCAGAGGGTCAGTACTGAGGGAGTGCCACACTGTTGGAGGGTCAGTGCTGAGGGAGTGCCGCACTGTCGGAGGGTAAGTGCTGAGGGAGCGCCGCACTGTGGATGGGCAGCGCTGAGGGAGCGCCGTACTCTCAGAGGGTCTGTGCTGAGGGAGCCTCGCACTGTCGGAGGGTCAGTGCTGAGGGATCGGCGCACTGTCGGTGGGTCATTGCAGGGGGAGCGTCACCACTGACAGAGGGTCACTGCTGAGGGAGTGCCGCACTGTCGGAGGGTCAGTGCTGAGGGAGCGTCGCACTGCCGGAGGGTCAGTGCTGGGGGAGCATCGCACAGTCGGAGGCTCAGTGCTGAGGGAGCGACGCACTGTCGGAGGGTCAGTGCTGTGGGAGCGCCGCACTGTCGGAGGGTCAGTGCTGAGGGAGCGCTGCACTTTTGGAGGGTCAGTGCTGAGAGAGCGCAGCATGGTTGCAGGTTCAGTGCTGAGGGATCGCAGCACAGTTGGAGGGTCAGTGCTGAAGGAGCGCCGCACTGTCTGAGGGTAGGTACTTAGGGAGAGCCGCGCTGTCGGATGGTCAGTGCTAAGGGAGCGCCGCACTGTCGGAGGGTCAGTGCTGAGGGAGTGCCGCACTGTCGGAGGGTCAGTGCTGAGGGAGCGCCGCACTGTCAGAGGGTCAGTGCTGAGGGAGCGCCGCACTGTCAGAGGGTCAGTGCTGAGGGAGCACCGCACTGTCGGATAGTCATCGCTAAGGAACACCACGCTGTCCGAGGGTCAGTACTGAGGGAACGCCGCACTGTGGACGGTCAGTGCTGAAGGAATGCCGCGCTGTCGGAGAGTCAGCGCTGAGGGAGTGCCGCACTGTCGGAGGGTCATTGCAGTTGGAGCGTCGCACTGACGGAGGGTCAGTGCTGAGGGAGCGCCGCACTGTCGGAGGGTCAGTGCTGAGGGAGCGTCGCACTGTCGGAGGATCAGTGCGGGGGGAGCATCGCACAGACGGAGGGTCAGTGCTGAGGAAGCGCCTCACTGTCGGAGAGTCATCGCTAAGGAACACCGCGCTGTCCAAGGGTCAGTACTGAGGGAAAGCCGCACTTTGGACGGTCAGTGCTGAGGGAACGCTGCACTGTCGGAGGGTCAGCGCTGAGGGAGTGTCGCACTGTAAGAGGGTCAGTACTGAGGGAGTGCCACACTGTTGGAGGGTCAGTGCTGAGGGCGTGCCGCACTGTCGGAGGGTCAGTGCTGAGGGAGCGCCGCACTGTGGATGGTCAGCGCTGAGGGAGCGCCGCACTGTCGGAGGGTCAGTGCTGAGGGAGCGCCGCACTGTCGGAGGGTCAGTGCTGAGGGAGTGCCTCACTGTCGGAGGGTCAGTGCTGAGGGAGCGCCTCACTGTCAGAGGGTCAGTGCTGAGGGAGCGACACGCTGTCGGAGCGTCCGTGCTGAGGGAGCGCCGCATAGTTGGAGGGTCAGTGCTGAGGGAGCGCCGCGCTGTTGGAGGGTCAGTGCTGAGGGAGCACCGCACTGTCGGAGGGTCCGTGCTGAGGGAGTACCACACTGTCGGAGGGTCAGTAGTGAGTGAGCGACGTACTGTAGTAGGGTCCATGCTGAGGGAGCGCGGCAATGTCGGAGGTCAAGGCTGAGGGAGCGCGCGCTGCCCGAGCGTCAGTGCAGAGGGTTGGGCCCCACTGTCGGAGGGTGTGTGTTGAGGGAGCGCCGCAATGTCAGAGGGTCAGAGCTGATGGAGCTCCGCACTTTCAGAGGGTCAGCACTGAGGGAGAACCGCACTGTCAAGAGTGTCAGTGCTGAGGGAGCACCACGCTGTTGGAGGGTCAGCGCTGAGGGAGCGCCGCTCTATCGGAGGGTCAGAGGTGAGGCAGTGCCGCACTGTCGGAGGGTCAGTGCTGAGGGAGAGGCGCACTGTCGGAGGGTCAGTGCTGAGGAAGAGGCACACTGTCGGAGGGTCAGTGCTGAGGGAGAGGCGCACTGTCGGAGGGTCAGTGCTGAGGGAGAGGCTCACTGTCGGAGGGTCAGTGCTGATGGAGCACCGCACTGTCGGAGGGTCAGTGCTGATGGAGCGCCGCACTGTCCGAGGGTCAGTGCTGATGGAACGCCGCACTGTCAGAGGGTCAGCGCTGAGGGAGTGCCACACTGTCGGAGCTCAGCGCTGAGTTAGCACCACACTGTCGGAGGGTCAGTGGTGAGGTAGCGCGGCACTGTGGACGGTCAGTGCTGAGTGAGCGCCGCGTTGTCGGAGGCTCAGTACTGAGGGAGCGCCGCGCTGTTGGAGGGTCAGTGCTGAGGGAGCGCCGCACTGTCAGAGGGTCAGTGCTGAGGGAGCGCCGCGCTGTCGGAGTATCCGTGCTGAGGGAGCGCCGCATAGTTGGAGGGTCAGTGCTGAGGGAGCGCCGCGCTGTCGGAAGGTCAGTATGAGGGAGCACCGCGCTGTTGGAGGGTCAGTGCTCAGGGAGCGCCGCACTGTCGGAGGGTCCGTGCTGAGGCAGTACCGCACTGTCGGAGGGTCAGTAGTGAGTGAGCGCCGTACTGTAGTAGGGTCCGTGCTGAGGGAGCGCGGCAATGTCGGAGGTCAATGCTGAGGGAGCGCCGCTCCATTGGAGGGTCAATGCTGAGGGAGCGCGCGCTGTCCGAGCGTCAGTGCAGAGGGTTGGGCCCCAATGTCGGAGGGTGTGTGTTGAGGGAGCGCCGCAATGTCAGAGGGTTAGAGCTGATGGAGCTCCGCACTTTCAGAGGGTCAGTACTGAGGGAGCGCCGCAGTGTCAGAGTGTCAGTGCTGAGGGAGCACCACGCTGATGGAGGGTCAGCGCTGAGGGAGCGCCGCTCTATCGGAGGGCCAGTGCTGAGAGACCGCTGCACTGTCGGAGGGTCAGTGCTGAGGGAGAGGCGCACTGTCGGAGGGTCAGTGCTGAGGGAGAGGCACACTGTCGGAGGGTCAGTGCTGAGGGAGAGGTGCACTGTTGGAGGGTCAGTGCTGAGGGAGAGGCACACTGTCGGAGGCTCAGTGCTGATGGAGCGTCACACTGTCGGAGGGTCAGTGGTGAGGGAGCGCCGCACAGTCGGAGAGTCAGTGCTGAGGGAGCGCCGCACTGTCAGAGGGTCAGTACTGAGGGACTGCCACACTGTCGGAGGGTCAGTGCTGAGGGAGCACCGCACTGTCAGAGGGAGAGTGCTGAGGGAGTGCCACACTGTTGGAGGTTGAGTACTGAGGGAGCGCCGGACTGTCGGAGGGTCAGTGCTGAGGGAGTGCCGCATTGTCGGAGGGTCAGTGCTGAGGGAGCGCCGGACTGTCGGAGGGTCAGTGCTGAGGGAGCGCCGGACTGTCGGAGGGTCAGTGCTGAGGGAGCGCCGGACTGTCGGAGGGTCAGTGCTGAGGGACACCGCACTGTCAGAGGGTCAGTACTGAGGGAGCGCCGCACTGTTGGAGGTTGAGTACTGAGGGAGCGCCGCACTGTCGGTGGGTCAGTGCTGAGGGAGCGCCGCATTGTCGGAGGGTCAGTGCTGAGGGAGCGCCGGACTGTCGGATGGTCAGTGCTGAGGGAGCGCCGGACTGTCGGAGGGTCAGTGTTGAGGGAGCGCCGCGCAGTCAGCTGGTCAGCTCTGAGGGAGCGCCACACTGTCGGAGGGTCAGTGCTGAGGGAGCGCAATACTGTGGGACGGTGAGTGCTGAGGGGCATCGCAATGTCAGAGGGTCAGTGCTGAGGGAGCGCCGCTCTCTGGGAGGGTCAGTGCTGAGGGAGCGCCGCACTGTGGACGGTCAGCACTGAGGGAGTGCCGCACTGTCAGAGGGTCAGTACTGAGGGAGTGCCACACTGTTGGAGGGTCAGTGCTGAGGGAGCGCCACACTGTCGGATGGACGATGCTGCGGGAGCACTGCACTGTGGACGGTCAGTGCTGAGGGAGTGCCGCACTGCCAGAGGGTCAGTGCTGAGGGAGTGCCGTACTCTCAGAGGGTCTGTGCTGAGGGAGCGACGCACTGTCGGAGGGTCAGTGCTGAGGGAGCGTCACACTGTCGGAGGGTCATTGCAGTTGGAGCGTCGCACTGACGGAGGGTCAGTTCTGAGGGAGCGCCGCACTGTCGGAGGGTCAGTGCTGAGGGAGCGCCGCACTGTCGGAGGGTCATCGCTAAGGAACACCGCGCTGTCCGAGGGTCAGCACTGAGGGAATGCCGCACTGTGGACGGTCAGTGCTGAGGGAACGCCGCACTGTCGGAGGGTCAGCGCTGAGGGAGTGTCGCACTGTCAGAGGGTCAGTACTGAGGGAGTGCCACACTGTTGGAGGGTCAGTGCTGAGGGAGTGCCGCACTGTCGGAGGGTCAGTGCTGAGGGAGCGCCGCACTGTGGACGGGCAGCGCTGAGGGAGCGCCGCACTGTCGGAGGGTCAGTGCTGAGGGAGTGCCGCATTGTCGGAGGGTCAGTGCTGAGGGAGCGCCGGACTGTCGGAGGGTCAGTGCTGAGGGAGCGCCGGACTGTCGGAGGGTCAGTGCTGAGGGAGCGCCGGACTGTCGGAGGGTCAGTGCTGAGGGACACCGCACTGTCAGAGGGTCAGTACTGAGGGAGCGCCGCACTGTTGGAGGTTGAGTACTGAGGGAGCGCCGCACTGTCGGTGGGTCAGTGCTGAGGGAGCGCCGCATTGTCGGAGGGTCAGTGCTGAGGGAGCGCCGGACTGTCGGATGGTCAGTGCTGAGGGAGCGCCGGACTGTCGGAGGGTCAGTGTTGAGGGAGCGCCGCGCAGTCAGCTGGTCAGCTCTGAGGGAGCGCCACACTGTCGGAGGGTCAGTGCTGAGGGAGCGCAATACTGTGGGACGGTGAGTGCTGAGGGGCATCGCAATGTCAGAGGGTCAGTGCTGAGGGAGCGCCGCTCTCTGGGAGGGTCAGTGCTGAGGGAGCGCCGCACTGTGGACGGTCAGCACTGAGGGAGTGCCGCACTGTCAGAGGGTCAGTACTGAGGGAGTGCCACACTGTTGGAGGGTCAGTGCTGAGGGAGCGCCACACTGTCGGATGGACGATGCTGCGGGAGCGCTGCACTGTGGACGGTCAGTGCTGAGGGAGTGCCGCACTGCCAGAGGGTCAGTGCTGAGGGAGTGCCGTACTCTCAGAGGGTCTGTGCTGAGGGAGCGACGCACTGTCGGAGGGTCAGTGCTGAGGGAGCGTCACACTGTCGGAGGGTCATTGCAGTTGGAGCGTCGCACTGACGGAGGGTCAGTTCTGAGGGAGCGCCGCACTGTCGGAGGGTCAGTGCTGAGGGAGCGCCGCACTGTCGGAGGGTCATCGCTAAGGAACACCGCGCTGTCCGAGGGTCAGCACTGAGGGAATGCCGCACTGTGGACGGTCAGTGCTGAGGGAACGCCGCACTGTCGGAGGGTCAGCGCTGAGGGAGTGTCGCACTGTCAGAGGGTCAGTACTGAGGGAGTGCCACACTGTTGGAGGGTCAGTGCTGAGGGAGTGCCGCACTGTCGGAGGGTCAGTGCTGAGGGAGCGCCGCACTGTGGACGGGCAGCGCTGAGGGAGCGCCGCACTGTCGGAGGGTCAGTGCTGAGGGAGTGCCTCACTGTCGGAGGGTCAGTGCTGAGGGAGCGCCGTACTCTCAGAGGGTCTGTGCTGAGGGAGCCTCGCACTGTCGGAGGGTCAGTGCTGAGGGATCGGCGCACTGTCGGTGGGTCATTGCAGGGGGAGCGTCACCACTGACAGAGGGTCACTGCTGAGGGAGTGCCGCACTGTCGGAGGGTCAGTGCTGAGGGAGCGTCGCACTGTCGGAGGGTCAGTGCTGCGGGAGCGCCGCACTGTCAGAGGGTCAGTGCTGAGGGAGCGCCGCACTGTCAGAGGGTCAGTGCTGAGGGAGCACCGCACTGTCGGATAGTCATCGCTAAGGAGCACCGCACTGTCCGAGGGTCAGTACTGAGGGAACGCCACACTGTGGACGGTCAGTGCTGAAGGAACGCCGCGCTGTCGGAGAGTCAGCACTGAGGGAGTGCCGCACTGTCGGAGGGTCATTGCAGTTGGAGCGTCGCACTGACGGAGGGTCAGTGCTGAGGGAGCGCCGCACTGTCGGAGGGTCAGTGCTGAGGGAGCGTCGCACTGTCGGAGGATCAGTGCGGGGGGAGCATCGCACAGACGGAGGGTCAGTGCTGAGGAAGCGCCTCACTGTCGGAGAGTCATCGCTAAGGAACACCGCGCTGTCCGAGGGTCAGTACTGAGGGAAAGCCGCACTGTGGACGGTCAGTGCTGAGGGAACGCTGCACTGTCGGAGGGTCAGCGCTGAGGGATGTCGCACTGTAAGAGGGTCAGTACTGAGGGAGTGCCACACTGTTGGAGGGTCAGTGCTGAGGGCGTGCCGCACTGTCGGAGGGTCAGTGCTGAGGGAGCGCCGCACTGTGGATGGTCAGCGCTGAGGGAGCGCCGCACTGTCGGAGGGTCAGTGCTGAGGGAGTGCCTCACTGTCGGAGGGTCAGTGCTGAGGGAGCGCCTCACTGTCAGAGGGTCAGTGCTGAGGGAGCGCCACGCTGTTGGAGCGTCCGTGCTGAGGAAGCGCCGCATAGTTGGAGGGTCAGTACTGAGGGAGCGCCGCGCTGTTGGAGGGTCAGTGCTGAGGGAGCACCGCACTGTCCAAGGGTCAGTACTGAGGGAAAGCCGCACTTTGGACGGTCAGTGCTGAGGGAACGCTGCACTGTCGGAGGGTCAGCGCTGAGGGAGTGTCGCACTGTAAGAGGGTCAGTACTGAGGGAGTGCCACACTGTTGGAGGGTCAGTGCTGAGGGCGTGCCGCACTGTCGGAGGGTCAGTGCTGAGGGAGCGCCGCACTGTGGATGGTCAGCGCTGAGGGAGCGCCGCACTGTCGGAGGGTCAGTGCTGAGGGAGCGCCGCACTGTCGGAGGGTCAGTGCTGAGGGAGTGCCTCACTGTCGGAGGGTCAGTGCTGAGGGAGCGCCTCACTGTCAGAGGGTCAGTGCTGAGGGAGCGACACGCTGTCGGAGCGTCCGTGCTGAGGGAGCGCCGCATAGTTGGAGGGTCAGTGCTGAGGGAGCGCCGCGCTGTTGGAGGGTCAGTGCTGAGGGAGCACCGCACTGTCGGAGGGTCCGTGCTGAGGGAGTACCACACTGTCGGAGGGTCAGTAGTGAGTGAGCGACGTACTGTAGTAGGGTCCATGCTGAGGGAGCGCGGCAATGTCGGAGGTCAAGGCTGAGGGAGCGCGCGCTGCCCGAGCGTCAGTGCAGAGGGTTGGGCCCCACTGTCGGAGGGTGTGTGTTGAGGGAGCGCCGCAATGTCAGAGGGTCAGAGCTGATGGAGCTCCGCACTTTCAGAGGGTCAGCACTGAGGGAGAACCGCACTGTCAAGAGTGTCAGTGCTGAGGGAGCACCACGCTGTTGGAGGGTCAGCGCTGAGGGAGCGCCGCTCTATCGGAGGGTCAGAGGTGAGGCAGTGCCGCACTGTCGGAGGGTCAGTGCTGAGGGAGAGGCGCACTGTCGGAGGGTCAGTGCTGAGGAAGAGGCACACTGTCGGAGGGTCAGTGCTGAGGGAGAGGCGCACTGTCGGAGGGTCAGTGCTGAGGGAGAGGCTCACTGTCGGAGGGTCAGTGCTGATGGAGCACCGCACTGTCGGAGGGTCAGTGCTGATGGAGCGCCGCACTGTCCGAGGGTCAGTGCTGATGGAACGCCGCACTGTCAGAGGGTCAGCGCTGAGGGAGTGCCACACTGTCGGAGCTCAGCGCTGAGTTAGCACCACACTGTCGGAGGGTCAGTGGTGAGGTAGCGCGGCACTGTGGACGGTCAGTGCTGAGTGAGCGCCGCGTTGTCGGAGGCTCAGTACTGAGGGAGCGCCGCGCTGTTGGAGGGTCAGTGCTGAGGGAGCGCCGCACTGTCAGAGGGTCAGTGCTGAGGGAGCGCCGCACTGTCGGAGTATCCGTGCTGAGGGAGCGCCGCATAGTTGGAGGGTCAGTGCTGAGGGAGCGCCGCGCTGTCGGAAGGTCAGTATGAGGGAGCACCGCGCTGTTGGAGGGTCAGTGCTCAGGGAGCGCCGCACTGTCGGAGGGTCCGTGCTGAGGCAGTACCGCACTGTCGGAGGGTCAGTAGTGAGTGAGCGCCGTACTGTAGTAGGGTCCGTGCTGAGGGAGCGCGGCAATGTCGGAGGTCAATGCTGAGGGAGCGCCGCTCCGTTGGAGGGTCAATGCTGAGGGAGCGCGCGCTGTCCGAGCGTCAGTGCAGAGGGTTGGGCCCCAATGTCGGAGGGTGTGTGTTGAGGGAGCGCCGCAATGTCAGAGGGTTAGAGCTGATGGAGCTCCGCACTTTCAGAGGGTCAGTACTGAGGGAGCGCCGCAGTGTCAGAGTGTCAGTGCTGAGGGAGCACCACGCTGATGGAGGGTCAGCGCTGAGGGAGCGCCGCTCTATCGGAGGGCCAGTGCTGAGAGACCGCTGCACTGTCGGAGGGTCAGTGCTGAGGGAGAGGCGCACTGTCGGAGGGTCAGTGCTGAGGGAGAGGCGCACTGTCGGAGGGTCAGTGCTGAGGGAGAGGTGCACTGTTGGAGGGTCAGTGCTGAGGGAGAGGCACACTGTCGGAGGCTCAGTGCTGATGGAGCGTCACACTGTCGGAGGGTCAGTGGTGAGGGAGCGCCGCACAGTCGGAGAGTCAGTGCTGAGGGAGCGCCGCACTGTCAGAGGGTCAGTACTGAGGGACTGCCACACTGTCGGAGGGTCAGTGCTGAGGGAGCACCGCACTGTCAGAGGGAGAGTGCTGAGGGAGCGCCACACTGTTGGAGGTTGAGTACTGAGGGAGCGCCGGACTGTCGGAGGGTCAGTGCTGAGGGAGTGCCGCATTGTCGGAGGGTCAGTGCTGAGGGAGCGCCGGACTGTCGGAGGGTCAGTGCTGAGGGAGCGCCGGACTGTCGGAGGGTCAGTGCTGAGGGAGCGCCGGACTGTCGGAGGGTCAGTGCTGAGGGACACCGCACTATCAGAGGGTCAGTACTGAGGGAGCGCCGCACTGTTGGAGGTTGAGTACTGAGGGAGCGCCGCACTGTCGGTGGGTCAGTGCTGAGGGAGCGCCGCATTGTCGGAGGGTCAGTGCTGAGGGAGCGCCGGACTGTCGGATGGTCAGTGCTGAGGGAGCGCCGGACTGTCGGAGGGTCAGTGTTGAGGGAGCGCCGCGCAGTCAGCTGGTCAGCTCTGAGGGAGCGCCACACTGTCGGAGGGTCAGTGCTGAGGGAGCGCAATACTGTGGGACGGTGAGTGCTGAGGGGCATCGCAATGTCAGAGGGTCAGTGCTGAGGGAGCGCCGCTCTCTGGGAGGGTCAGTGCTGAGGGAGCGCCGCACTGTGGACGGTCAGCACTGAGGGAGTGCCGCACTGTCAGAGGGTCAGTACTGAGGGAGTGCCACACTGTTGGAGGGTCAGTGCTGAGGGAGCGCCACACTGTCGGATGGACGATGCTGCGGGAGCGCTGCACTGTGGACGGTCAGTGCTGAGGGAGTGCCGCACTGCCAGAGGGTCAGTGCTGAGGGAGTGCCGTACTCTCAGAGGGTCTGTGCTGAGGGAGCGACGCACTGTCGGAGGGTCAGTGCTGAGGGAGCGTCACACTGTCGGAGGGTCATTGCAGTTGGAGCGTCGCACTGACGGAGGGTCAGTTCTGAGGGAGCGCCGCACTGTCGGAGGGTCAGTGCTGAGGGAGCGCCGCACTGTCGGAGGGTCATCGCTAAGGAACACCGCGCTGTCCGAGGGTCAGCACTGAGGGAATGCCGCACTGTGGACGGTCAGTGCTGAGGGAACGCCGCACTGTCGGAGGGTCAGCGCTGAGGGAGTGTCGCACTGTCAGAGGGTCAGTACTGAGGGAGTGCCACACTGTTGGAGGGTCAGTGCTGAGGGAGTGCCGCACTGTCGGAGGGTCAGTGCTGAGGGAGCGCCGCACTGTCGGAGGGTCAGTGCTGAGGGAGTGCCTCACTGTCGGAGGGTCAGTGCTGAGGGAGCGCCGTACTCTCAGAGGGTCTGTGCTGAGGGAGCCTCGCACTGTCGGAGGGTCAGTGCTGAGGGATCGGCGCACTGTCGGTGGGTCATTGCAGGGGGAGCGTCACCACTGACAGAGGGTCACTGCTGAGGGAGTGCCGCACTGTCGGAGGGTCAGTGCTGAGGGAGCGTCGCACTGTCGGAGGGTCAGTGCTGCGGGAGCGCCGCACTGTCAGAGGGTCAGTGCTGAGGGAGCGCCGCACTGTCAGAGGGTCAGTGCTGAGGGAGCACCGCACTGTCGGATAGTCATCGCTAAGGAGCACCGCACTGTCCGAGGGTCAGTACTGAGGGAACGCCACACTGTGGACGGTCAGTGCTGAAGGAACGCCGCGCTGTCGGAGAGTCAGCACTGAGGGAGTGCCGCACTGTCGGAGGGTCATTGCAGTTGGAGCGTCGCACTGACGGAGGGTCAGTGCTGAGGGAGCGCCGCACTGTCGGAGGGTCAGTGCTGAGGGAGCGTCGCACTGTCGGAGGATCAGTGCAGGGGGAGCATCGCACAGACGGAGGGTCAGTGCTGAGGAAGCGCCTCACTGTCGGAGAGTCATCGCTAAGGAACACCGCGCTGTCCGAGGGTCAGTACTGAGGGAAAGCCGCACTGTGGACGGTCAGTGCTGAGGGAACGCTGCACTGTCGGAGGGTCAGCGCTGAGGGATGTCGCACTGTAAGAGGGTCAGTACTGAGGGAGTGCCACACTGTTGGAGGGTCAGTGCTGAGGGCGTGCCGCACTGTCGGAGGGTCAGTGCTGAGGGAGCGCCGCACTGTGGATGGTCAGCGCTGAGGGAGCGCCGCACTGTCGGAGGGTCAGTGCTGAGGGAGTGCCTCACTGTCGGTGGGTCAGTGCTGAGGGAGCGCCTCACTGTCAGAGGGTCAGTGCTGAGGGAGCGCCACGCTGTTGGAGCGTCCGTGCTGAGGAAGCGCCGCATAGTTGGAGGGTCAGTACTGAGGGAGCGCCGCGCTGTTGGAGGGTCAGTGCTGAGGGAGCACCGCACTGTCGGAGGGTCCGTGCTGAGGGAGTACCACACTGTCGGAGGGTCAGTAGTGAGTGAGCGACGTACTGTAGTAGGGTCCATGCTGAGGGAGCGCGGCAATGTCGGAGGTCAAGGCTGAGGGAGCGCGCGCTGCCCGAGCGTCAGTGCAGAGGGTTGGGCCCCACTGTCGGAGGGTGTGTGTTGAGGGAGCGCCGCAATGTCAGAGGGTCAGAGCTGATGGAGCTCCGCACTTTCAGAGGGTCAGCACTGAGGGAGAACCGCTCTATCGGAGGGTCAGAGGTGAGGCAGTGCCGCACTGTCGGAGGGTCAGTGCTGAGGGAGAGGCGCACTGTTGGAGGGTCAGTGCTGAGGGAGAGGCACACTGTCGGAGGGTCAGTGCTGATGGAGCGTCACACTGTCGGAGGGTCAGTGCTGAGGGAGCGCCGCACTGTCAGAGGGTCAGTACTGAGGGAGCGCCGCACTGTTGGAGTGTCAATGTTGAGGGAGCACCGCACTGTTGGAGGGTCAGTGCTGAGGGAGTACCGCACTGTCAGAGGGTCAGTGCTGAGGGAGCGCCGCACTGTCGGAGAGTCAGTACAGAGGGAGCGCCGCACTGTCAGAGGGTCAGTACTGAGGGACTGCCACACTGTCGGAGGGTCAGTGCTGAGGGAGAGCCGCACTGTCGGATGGTCAGTGCTGAGGGAGCACCGCACTGTCAGAGGGTCAGTGCTGAGGGAACCCTGCGCTGTTGGAGGGTCAGTACTGAGGGACCGCCGCACTGTCGGAGGGTCAGTGCTGAGGGAGCGCCGCACTGTCGGAGGGTCAGTGCTGAGGGAGCGCCGCACTGTCGGAGGGTCAGTGCTGAGGGAGCGCCGCACTGTCGGAGGGTCAGTGCTGAGGGAGCGCCGCACTGTCGGAGGGTCAGTGCTGAGGGAGCGCCTCACAGTCGGAGGGTCAGTGCTGAGGGAGCGCCGCACTGTCAGAGGGTCAGTACTGAGGGAGCACCGCGCTGTTGGAGTGTCAATGTTGAGGGAGCGCCGCACTGTCAGAGGGTCAGTGCTGAGGGAGCGCCGCACTGTCGGAGAGTCAGTACAGAGGGAGTGCCGCACTGTGGGAGGGTCAGTGCTGAGGGAGCGCCGCACTGTCAGAGGGTCAGTACTGAGGGACTGCCACACTGTCGGAGGGTCAGTGCTGAGGGAGCACCGCACTGTCAGAGGGAGAGTGCTGAGGGAGCGCCACACTGTTGGAGGTTGAGTACTGAGGGAGCGCCGGACTGTCGGAGGTTGAGTACTGAGGGAGCGCCGCACTGTCGGTGGGTCAGTGCTGAGGGAGCGCCGCATTGTCGGAGGGTCAGTGCTGAGGGAGCGCCGGACTGTCGGAGGGTCAGTGCTGAAGGAGCGCCGGACTGTCGGAGGGTCAGTGCTGAGGGAGCGCCGCGCAGTCAGCTGGTCAGCTCTGAGGGAGCGCCACACTGTCGGAGGGTCAGTGCTGAGGGAGCGCAATACTGTGGGACGGTGAGTGCTGAGGGGCATCGCAATGTCAGAGGGTCAGTGCTGAGGGAGCGCCGCAATGTGGGAGCATCAGTGCTGAGGGAGCGCCGCACTCTGGGAGGGTCAGTGCTGAGGGAGCGCCGCACTGTGGACGGTCAGTGCTGAGGGAGCGCCGCACTGTGGACGGTCAATGCTGAGGGAGCGCCGCATTGTCGGAGGGTCAGTGCTGAGGGAGCGCCGCATTGTCGGAGGGTCAGTGCTGAGGGAGCACCGCACTGTCGGAGGGTCAGTTCTGAGGGAGCGCCGCACTGTCGGAGGGTCAGTGGTGAGGGAGCGCCGCACTGTCGGAGGGTCAGTGCTGAGGGACCGCTACACTGTCAGAGGGTCAGTGCTGGGGGAGCGCCGCACTGTTGGAGGGTCAGTTCTGAGGGAGCGCCGCACTGTCGGAGGGTCAGTGCTGAGGGAGCACCGCATTGTCGGAGGGTCAGTGCTGAGGGAGCACCGCACTGTCGGAGGGTCAGTTCTGAGGGAGCGCCGCACTGTCGGAGGGTCAGTGGTGAGGGAGCGCCGCACTGTCGGAGGGTCAGTGCTGAGGGACCGCTACACTGTCAGAGGGTCAGTGCTGGGGGAGCGCCGCACTGTCGGAGGGTCAGTTCTGAGGGAGCGCCGCACTGTCAGAGGGTCAGTGCTGAGGGAGCATCGCACTGTCAGAGCGTCAGTGCTGAGGGAGCGCCGCACTGTCGGCGGGTCAGTACTGAGGGAGAGCCGCACTGTCGGAGGGTCAGTACTGAGGGAGAGCCGCACTGTCGGATGGTCAGTGCTGAGGGAGCGCCGCACTGTCGGATGGTCAGTGCTGAGGGAGCGCCGCACTGTCAGAGGGTCAGTGCTGAGGGAACCCTGCGCTGTTGGAGGGTCAGTACTGAGGGAGCGCCGCACTGTCGGAGGGTCAGCGCTGAGGGAACCCCGCGTTGTTTGAGGGTCAGTACAGAGGGAGCACCGCACTGTCGGAGGGTCAGTACTAAGGGAGTGCCGTACTGTCGGAGGGTCAGTGCTGAGGGAGTGCCGCACGGTCGGAGGGTCATTGCTGAGGGATCCCTGCGCTGTTGGAGGGTCAGTACTGAGGGAGCGCCGCACTGTCGGAGGGTCAGCGCTGAGGGAACCCCGCGTTGTTTGAGGGTCAGTACAGAGGGAGCGCCGCACTGTCGGAGGGTCAGTGCTGAGGGAGCGCCGCACTGTGGACGGTCAGTGCTGAGGGAGCGCCGCACTGTCGGAGGGTCAGTTCTGAGGCAGCGCCGCACTGTCGGAGGGTCAGTGGTGAGGGAGCGCCGCACTGTCGGAGGGTCAGTGCTGAGGGACCGCTACACTGTCAGAGGGTCAGTGCTGGGGGAGCGCCGCACTGTCGGAGGGTCAGTTCTGAGGGAGCGCCGCACTGTCGGAGGGTCAGTGCTGAGGGAGCACCGCACTGTCAGAGCATCAGTGCTGAGGGAGTGCCGCACTGTCGGAGGGTCAGTACTGAGGGAGAGCCGCACTGTCGGATGGTCAGTGCTGAGGGAGCGCCGCACTGTCGGATGGTCAGTGCTGAGGGAGCGCCGCACTGTCAGAGGGTCAGTGCTGAGGGAACCCTGCGCTGTTGGAGGGTCAGTACTGAGGGAGCGCCGCACTGTCGGAGGGTCAGCGCTGAGGGAACCCCGCGTTGTTTGAGGGTCAGTACAGAGGGAGCACCGCACTGTCGGAGGGTCAGTGCTGAGGGAGCACCGCACTGTCGGAGGGTCAGTACTAAGGGAGTGCCGTACTGTCGGAGGGTCAGTACTAAGGGAGTGCCATACTGTCGGAGGGTCAGTGCTGAGGGAGCGCCGTACGGTCGGAGGGTCATTGCTGAGGGAACCCTGCGCTGTTGGAGGGTCAGTACTGAGGGAGCGCCGCACTGTCGGAGGGTCAGCGCTGAGGGAACCCCGCGTTGTTTGAGGGTCAGTTCAGAGGGAGCACCGCACTGTCGGAGGGTCAGTGCTGAGGGAGCACCGCACTGTCGGAGGGTCAGTACGAAGGGAGTGCCGTATTGTCGGAGGGTCAGTGCTGAGGGAGTGCCGCACGGTCGGAGGGTCATTGCTGAGGGATCCCTGCGCTGTTGGAGGGTCAGTACTGAGAGAGCGCCGCACTGTCGGAGGGTCAGTGCTGAGGGAGCGCTGCACTGTGGACGGTCAGTGCTGAGGGAGCGCCGCACTGTAGGAGGGTCAGTTCTGAGGGAGCGCCGCACTGTCGGAGGGTCAGTGGTGAGGGAGCGCCGCACTGTCGGAGGGTCAGTGCTGAGGGACCGCTACACTGTCAGAGGGTCAGTGCTGGGGGAGCGCCGCACTGTCGGAGGGTCAGTTCTGAGGGAGCGCCGCACTGTCGGAGGGTCAGTGCTGAGGGAGCACCGCACTGTCAGAGCGTCAGTGCTGAGGGAGAGCCGCACTGTCGGAGGGTCAGTACTGAGGGGGAGCCGCACTGTCGGATGATCAGTGCTGAGGGAGCGCCGCACTGTCGGATGGTCAGTGCTGAGGGAGCGCCGCACTGTCAGAGGGTCAGTGCTGAGGGAACCCTGCGCTGTTGGAGGGTCAGTACTGAGGGAGCGCCGCACTGTCGGAGGGTCAACGCTGAGGGAACCCCGCGTTGTTTGAGGGTCAGTACAGAGGGAGCACCGCACTGTCGGAGGGTCAGTGCTGAGGGAGCACCGCACTGTCGGAGGGTCAGTACTAAGGGAGTGCCGTATTGTCGGAGGGTCAGTACTAAGGGAGTGCCGTACTGTCGGAGGGTCAGTGCTGAGGGAGCGCCGCACTGTCAGAGGGTCAGTGCTGAGGGAACCCTGCGCTGTTGGAGGGTCAGTACTGAGGGAGCGCCGCACTGTCGGAGGGTCAACGCTGAGGGAACCCCGCGTTGTTTGAGGGTCAGTACAGAGGGAGCACCGCACTGTCGGAGGGTCAGTGCTGAGGGAGCACCGCACTGTCGGAGGGTCAGTACTAAGGGAGTGCCGTATTGTCGGAGGGTCAGTACTAAGGGAGTGCCGTACTGTCGGAGGGTCAGTGCTGAGGGAGCGCCGTACGGTCGGAGGGTCATTGCTGAGGGAACCCTGCGCAGTTGGAGGGTCAGTACTGAGGGAGCGCCGCACTGTCGGAGAGTCAGCGCTGAGGGAACCCCGCGTTGTTTGAGGGTCAGTACAGAGGGAGCGCCGCACTGTCGGAGGTTCAACGCTGAGGGAGCGCCGCACTGTCGGAGAGTCAGCACTGAGGGAGCGCCGATCTGTCGGAGGGTCAGTACTGAGGGAGCACCGCGCTCTCTGAGGGTCAGCGCTGAGGGAGCACCGCTCTGTCAGAGGGTCAGCGCTGAGGGAGCGCCGCACTGTCGGAGGGTCAGTGCTGAGGGAGCGCCGCACTGTCGGAGGGTCAGTGCTGAGGGAGCGCCGCAGTGTCGGAGGGTCAGTGCTGAGGGAGCCCCGCACTGTCGGAGGGTCAGTGCTGAGGGAACGCCGCACTGTTGGAGGGTCAATGCTGAGGGAGCGCCGCACTGTCAGAGGGTCAGTGCTGAGGGAGTGTCGCACTGTCAGAGGGTCAGTGCTGATGGTGCGCCGCACTGTCGGAGGGTCAGTCCTGAGGGAGCTCCGCTGTATCGTAGGTTCAGTACTGTCGGAGGGTCAGTGCTGAGGGAGTGCCGCACTGTGGGAGGGTCAGTGCTGAGGGAGCGCCGCACTGTGGGAGGGACAGTGCTGATGGAGCGCTGCACTGTGGGAGGGTCAGTACTGAGGGAACGCAGCACTGTCAGAGTGTCAGTGCTGAGGGAGTGCTGCACTGTCGGAGGGTCAGTGCTGACGGGGTGCTGCATTCTCGGAGGGTCAGTACTGAGGGAGCACCGCACTGTCGGAGGGTCATTGCTAAGGGAATGCTGCACTGTCAGAGGGTCAGCCCTGAGGGAGCACCGCACTGTCGGAGGGTCAGTGCTGAGGGAGCGCCGCACTGTGGGAGAGTCAGTGCTGAGGGAGCGCCGCACTGTCGGAGGGTCAGTGCTGAGGGAGCACCGCACTGTGGGAGCGTCAGTGCTGAGGGAGCGCCGCACTTTCAGAGGTTGAGTGCTGATGGAGCGCCGCACTGTGGGAGGGTCAGTGGTGAGGGAGCGCCGCACTTTCGGAGGGTCAGCGCTGAGGGAGCGCCGCACTGTGGGAGGGTCAGTGCTGAGGGAGCGCCGCACTCTCGGAGGGTCAGTGCTAAGGGAGTGTCGCACTGTGGGAGGGTCAGTGCTGAGGGAGCGCCGCACTGTAGGAGGGTCAGTGCTGAGGGAGTGCCGCACTGTCGGAGGGTCAGTGCTGAGGGAGCGCCGTACGGTCGGAGGGTCATTGCTGAGGGAACCCTGCGCAGTTGGAGGGTCAGTACTGAGGGAGCGCCGCACTGTCGGAGAGTCAGCGCTGAGGGAACCCCGCGTTGTTTGAGGGTCAGTACAGAGGGAGCGCCGCACTGTCGGAGGTTCAACGCTGAGGGAGCGCCGCACTGTCGGAGAGTCAGCACTGAGGGAGCGCCGATCTGTCGGAGGGTCAGTACTGAGGGAGCACCGCGCTCTCTGAGGGTCAGCGCTGAGGGAGCACCGCTCTGTCAGAGGGTCAGCGCTGAGGGAGCGCCGCACTGTCGGAGGGTCAGTGCTGAGGGAGCGCCGCACTGTCGGAGGGTCAGTGCTGAGGGAGCGCCGCAGTGTCGGAGGGTCAGTGCTGAGGGAGCCCCGCACTGTCGGAGGGTCAGTGCTGAGGGAACGCCGCACTGTTGGAGGGTCAATGCTGAGGGAGCGCCGCACTGTCAGAGGGTCAGTTCTGAGGGAGTGTCGCACTGTCAGAGGGTCAGTGCTGATGGTGCGCCGCACTGTCGGAGGGTCAGTCCTGAGGGAGCTCCGCTGTATCGTAGGTTCAGTACTGTCAGAGGGTCAGTGCTGAGGGAGTGCCGCACTGTGGGAGGGTCAGTGCTGAGGGAGTGCCGCACTGTGGGAGGGACAGTGCTGATGGAGCGCTGCACTGTGGGATTGTCAGTACTGAGGGAACGCAGCACTGTCAGAGTGTCAGTGCTGAGGGAGTGCTGCACTGTCGGAGGGTCAGTGCTGAGGGGGTGCTGCATTCTCGGAGGGTCAGTACTGAGGGAGCACCGCACTGTCGCAGGGTCAGTGCTGAGGGAGCGCCGCACTGTCGGAGGGTCATTGCTAAGGGAATGCCGCACTGTCGGAGGGTCAGCGCTGAGGGAGCACCGCACTGTCGGAGGGTCAGTGCTGAGGGAGCGCCGCACTGTGGGAGGGTCAGTGCTGAGGGAGCGCCGCACTGTCGGAGGGTCAGTGCTGAGGGAGCACCGCACTGTGGGAGCGTCAGTGCTGAGGGAGCGCCGCACTTTCAGAGGTTGAGTGCTGATGGAGCGCCGCACTGTGGGAGGGTCAGTGGTGAGGGAGCGCCGCACTTTCGGAGGGTCAGCGCTGAGGGAGCGCCGCACTGTGGGAGGGTCAGTGCTGAGGGAGCGCCGCACTCTCGGAGGGTCAGTGCTAAGGGAGTGTCGCACTGTGGGAGGGTCAGTGCTGAGGGAGCGCCGCACTGTAGGAGGGTCAGTGCTGAGGGAGTGCCGCACTGTTGGAGGGTCAGTGCTGAGGGAGCGCCGCAGTGTCGGAGGGTCAGTGCTGAGGGAGCGCCGCACTGTCAGAGGGTCAGTGCTGAGGGAGTGTCGCACTGTCAGAGGGTCAGTGCTGATGGTGCGCCGCACTGTCGGAGGGTCAGTCCTGAGGGAGCTCCGCTGTATCGTAGGTTCAGTACTGTCGGAGGGTCAGTGCTGAGGGAGTGCCGCACTGTGGGAGGGTCAGTGCTGAGGGAGCGCCGCACTGTGGGAGGGACAGTGCTGATGGAGCGCTGCACTGTGGGAGGGTCAGTACTGAGGGAACGCAGCACTGTCAGAGTGTCAGTGCTGAGGGAGTGCTGCACTGTCGGAGGGTCAGTGCTGAGGGGGTGCTGCATTCTCGGAGGGTCAGTACTGAGGGAGCACCACACTGTCGCAGGGTCAGTGCTGAGGGAGCGCCGCACTGTCGGAAGGTCATTGCTAAGGGAATGCCGCACTGTCGGAGGGTCAGCGCTGAGGGAGCACCGCACTGTGGGAGGGTCAGTGCTGAGGGAGCGCCGCACTGTGGGAGGGTCAGTGCTGAGGGAGCGCCGCACTGTCGGAGGGTCAGTGCTGAGGGAGCACCGCACTGTGGGAGCGTCAGTGCTGAGGGAGCGCCGCATTTTCAGAGGTTGAGTGCTGATGGAGCGCCGCACTGTGGGAGGGTCAGTGCTGAGGGAGCGCCGCACTCTCGGAGGGTCAGTGCTAAGGGAGTATCGCACTGTCGGAGGGTCAGTCCTGAGGGAGCTCCGCTGTATCGTAGGTTCAGTACTGAGGGAGTGCCGCACCGTCAGAGAGTCATTACTGAGGGAGCGCCGCACCGTCGGAGTGTCATTGGTGAGGACGTGCCGCACTTTCGGAGGTTGAGTGCTGATGGAGCGCTGCACTGTGGGAGGGTCAGTGGTGAGGGAGCGCCGCACTGTCGGAGGGTCAGTGCTGATGGAGCGCCGCACTGTTGGAGGGTCAGAGCTGAGGGAGTGCCACACTTTCGGAGGGTCCGTGCTGAGGGAGCGCCGCCATGTGGGAGGGTCCATGCTGAGGGAGCGCCGCACTGTGGGATTGTCAGTGCTGAGGGAGCTCCGCACTGTCGGAGGGTCAGTGCTGAGGGTGCGCCGCACTGTCAGAGGGGCAGTGCTGAGGGAGCGCCGCATTGTCAGAGGGTCAGTGCTGATGGAGCGCCGCACTGTCGGAGGGTCAGTGCTGAGGGAGCGCCGCACTGTCAGATGGTCAGTGCTGAGGGAGCGCCGCAATGTCGGAGAGTCAGTGCTGAGGGAGCACCGCACTGTCGGAGGGTCAGTGCTGAGGGAGCCCCGCACTGTCGGAGGGTCAGTGCTGAGGGAACGCCGCACTGTCGGAGGGTCAGTGCTGAGGGAGTGTCGCACTGTCAGAGGGTCAGTGCTGATGGTGCGCCGCACTGTCGGAGGGTCAGTCCTGAGGGAGCTCCGCTGTATCGTAGGTTCAGTACTGAGGGAGTGCCGCACCGTCAGAGAGTCATTACTGAGGGAGCGCCGCACCGTCGGAGTGTCATTGGTGAGGACGTGCCGCACTTTCGGAGGTTGAGTGCTGATGGAGCGCTGCACTGTGGGAGGGTCAGTGGTGAGGGAGCGCCGCACTGTCAGAGGGTCAGTGCTGATGGAGCGCCGCACTGTTGGAGGGTCAGAGCTGAGGGAGTGCCGCACTTTCGGAGGGTCCGTGCTGAGGGAGCGCCGCCATGTGGGAGGGTCCATGCTGAGGGAGCGCCGCACTGTGGGATTGTCAGTGCTGAGGGAGCTCCGCACTGTCGGAGGGTCAGTGCTGAGGGTGCGCCGCACTGTCAGAGGGGCAGTGCTGAGGGAGCGCCGCATTGTCAGAGGGTCAGTGCTGAGGGAGCGCCGCATTGTCAGAGGGTCAGTGCTGATGGAGCGCCGCACTGTCGGAGGGTCAGTGCTGAGGGAGCGCCGCACTGTCAGATGGTCAGTGCTGAGGGAGCGCCGCAATGTCGGAGAGTCAGTGCTGAGGGAGCACCGCACTGTCGGAGGGTCAGTGCTGAGGGAGCACCGCACTGTCGGAGGGTTAGTGCTGAGGGAGCACCGCACTGTCGGAGTGTCAGTGTTGAGGGAGCGCCGCACTGTCGGAGGGTCAGTGCTGAGGGAGCGCCGCACTGTGGGAGGGTCAGTGCTGAGGGAGCGTCGCACTGTGGGAGGGTCAGTGCTGAGGGAGCGGCGCACTGTCGGAGGGTCAGTGGATGAGGGAGTGTCGCACTGTGGGAGGGTCAGTGCTGAGGGAGCGCCGCACTGTCGGAGGGTCAGTGCTGAGGGAGTGTCACACTGTGGGAGGGTCAGTGCTGAGGGAGCGCCGCACTGTCGGAGTGTCAGTGGATGAGGGAGTGTCGCACTGTGGGAGGGTCAGTGCTGAGGGAGCGCCGCACTGTCGGAGGGTCAGTGCTGAGGGAGTGTCGCACTGTGGGAGGGTCAGTGCTGAGGGAGCGCCGCACTGTGGGAGGGTCAGTACTGAGGGAATGCCGCACTGTCAGAGTGTCAGTGCTGAGGGAGTGCTGCACTGTTGGAGGGTCAGTGCTGAGGGAGCGCCGCATTGTCAGAGTGTCAGTGCTGAGGGAGCACTGCACTGTCAGATGTTCAGTGCTGAGGGAGCTCCGCACTTTCCGAGTGTCAGTGCTGAGGTAGCGCCGCACTGTCGAAAGTTCAGTGCTGAGGTAGCGCCGCACTGTCGGATGTTCAGTGCTGAGGGAGCACCGCACTGTCGGATGTTCAGTGCTGAGGGAGCGCCGCATTGTCAGAGGGTCAGTGCTGAGGGAGCGTCGCACTGTCGGATGTTCAGTGCTGAGGGAGCGCTGCACTGTCGGATGTTCAGTGCTGAGGGAGCACCGCACTGTCGGAGGGTCAGTGCTGAGGGAGCGCCGCACTGTCGGATGTTCAGTGCTGAGGGAGTGCCGCACTGTAGTGTTTTGAAATCGAGCAGCTTGTTGCTTTGGTTTTAACTTATTAACAATAATTAAAGTGATTGGTGTCTAATGACCTTTTTTGAAAAGGGAGCTGGAGAGTTTCTTTGTGAAGCAGATGCATTTCGTGAGAGAATGACTGTGAAACATGCCATAACAAAAATATATAAGTGTTTGTGAGGTAGTGTTTGGTGTGATAGTGAGTTTTAATGGTGAATTTATGTGAGAGTACAACGGATGTAGATTCAACACCAAGGAATGACTTGCTGAATATTGACATGCATATCTCTTTAACACCCCATATACATTTGCAAGTCTCCTTAGATGCAAACTCTCAGCACACAGTCCCTTTAATACAGGTACCCTATCCCTTTAATGCAGGCACATTATCTCTTTCATACAAGCACTGTCCTTTTAATACAGGTACACTATCTCTTTAGTACAAGCATACTGTCCCTTTAATACAGGTACACTGTCCCTTTAAAGCAGGCACACTGACCTTTTAATACAGGCACACTGTCCCTTTAATGCAGGCACACTATCTCTTTAATACAAGCATACTGTCCCTTTAATATAAGTACACTGTGCCGTTAATACAAGAACCCTGTCCCTATACAACAGGCACACTGTCCCTCTAATATCAGCACACTATCCCTTTAATACCCACACACTCTCCCTTTAATACCCACACACTGTCCCTTTAATACCCACACACTGTCCCTTAAACACACAACACTCTCCCTTAAACACCCACACACTCTCCCTTAAATACACACTCTCCTTTAAACACCCACACACTGTCCCTTCAACACCCACACACTGTCCCTTTAATACCCACACAATGTCCCTTTAATACCGACACAATGTCCCTTAAACACCCACACAATGTCCCTTAAACACCCACACAATGTCCCTGAAACACCCACACACTGTCCCTTAAACACCCACACACTCTCCCGTAAATACTCACACACTGACCCTTAAACACCCACACAATGTCCCTTTACTATCCACACACTGTTCCTTAAACACCCACACACTGTCACTTAAACACCAACACACTCTCCGTTAAATACTCACATACTGTCCCTTAAACACCCTCACAATGTCCCTTAAACACCCTCACAATGTCCCTTAAACACCCACACAATGTCCCTTAAACACCCACACAATGTCCCTTTAATACCCACACACTGTCCCTTAAACACCCACACACTCTACCTCAAATACTCACACACTGTCCCTTAAACACCCACACACTCCCTTTAATACCCAGACACTCTCCCTTTAATACCCACACACTCTCCCTTAAACACCCACACCATCCTTGAAACACCCATACATTGTCCCTGAAACACCCACACACTGTCCCTTTAATACCCACACACTGTCCCTTAAATACGCACACACTGTCCCTTTAATACTCACACACTGTCCCTGAAACACCCACACACTCTCCCTGAAACACCCACACACTCTCCCTGAAACACCCACACACTGTCCCTTTAATACCCACACACTGTCCCTTTAATACCCACACACTGTCCCTTAAACACCCACACACTGTCCCTTTAATACGCACACACTGTCCCTTAAACACCCCACACTCTCCGTTAAACACCCACACACTCTCCCATAAACACTCACACAATGTCCCTTAAACGCCCACACACTGTCCCTTAAACGCCCACACAATGTCCCTTAAACACCCACACACTGTACCTTTAATACCCACACACTGTCCCTTAAACACCCACACACTGTCCCTTAAACACCCACATACTTTCCCATAAATACTCACACACTGTCCCTTAAACACCCACACACAGTCCCTTAAACACCCACACAATGTCCCTTAAACACCCACACACTGTCCCTTTAATACCCACACACTGTCCCTTTAATACCCACACACTGTCCCTTAAACACCCACACACTATCCCTTTAATACCCACACACTGTCCCTGAAACACCCACACACTGTCCCCGAACACCCACACTCTGTCCCTTTAATACCCACACACTGTCCCTTTAATACCCACACACTGTCCCTTTAATACCCACACACTGTCCCTTAAACACACAACACTCTCCCTTAAACACCCACACACTCTCCCTTAAATACACACTCTCCTTTAAACACCCACACACTGTCCCTTCAACACCCACACACTGTCCCTTTAATACCCACACAATGTCCCTTTAATACCGACACAATGTCCCTTAAACACCCACACAATGTCCCTTAAACACCCACACAATGTCCCTGAAACACCCACACACTGTCCCTTAAACACCCACACACTCTCCCGTAAATACTCACACACTGACCCTTAAACACCCACACAATGTCCCTTTACTATCCACACACTGTTCCTTAAACACCCACACACTGTCACTTAAACACCAACACACTCTCCGTTAAATACTCACATACTGTCCCTTAAACACCCTCACAATGTCCCTTAAACACCCTCACAATGTCCCTTAAACACCCACACAATGTCCCTTAAACACCCACACAATGTCCCTTTAATACCCACACACTGTCCCTTAAACACCCACACACTCTACCTCAAATACTCACACACTGTCCCTTAAACACCCACACACTCCCTTTAATACCCAGACACTCTCCCTTTAATACCCACACACTCTCCCTTAAACACCCACACCATCCTTGAAACACCCATACATTGTCCCTGAAACACCCACACACTGTCCCTTTAATACCCACACACTGTCCCTTAAATACGCACACACTGTCCCTTTAATACTCACACACTGTCCCTGAAACACCCACACACTCTCCCTGAAACACCCACACACTCTCCCTGAAACACCCACACACTGTCCCTTTAATACCCACACACTGTCCCTTTAATACCCACACACTGTCCCTTAAACACCCACACACTGTCCCTTTAATACCCACACACTGTCCCTTAAACACCCCACACTCTCCGTTAAACACCCACACACTCTCCCATAAACACTCACACAATGTCCCTTAAACGCCCACACACTGTCCCTTAAACGCCCACACAATGTCCCTTAAACACCCACACACTGTACCTTTAATACCCACACACTGTCCCTTAAACACCCACACACTGTCCCTTAAACACCCACATACTTTCCCATAAATACTCACACACTGTCCCTTAAACACCCACACACAGTCCCTTAAACACCCACACAATGTCCCTTAAACACCCACACACTGTCCCTTTAATACCCACACACTGTCCCTTTAATACCCACACACTGTCCCTTAAACACCCACACAATGTCCCTTTAATACCCACACACTGTCCCTGAAACACCCACACACACTCCCTTAAATAGTCACACACTGTCCCTTAAACACCCACACACTGTCCCTTAAACACCCACACACTGTCCCTTAAACACCCACAAACGGTCCCTTAAACGCCCACACACTGTCCCTTAAACACACACACACACACTCTCCCTTAAACACCCACACACCCTCCCTTTAATACCCACACACTATCACTTTAATACCCACATACTATCCCTTTAATACCCACACACTCTCCCTTCAATATCCACACACTCTCCCTTAAACACCCACACACTCTCCCTTAAACACCCACATATTCACCCTTAAATACCCACACACTCTCCCTTAAACACCCACACACTCTCCCTTAAACACCCACACACTCTCCCTTCAACACCCCACACACTATCCCGTTAATACCCACACACTGTCCCTTTAATAAGCACACACTGTCCCTTAAACACCCACACAATGTCCCTTTAATACCCACACACTGTCCCTTAAACACCAACACACTGTCCCTTAAACACCCACACACTGTCCCTTAAACACCCACACACTCTCCCTTAAATACTCACACACTGTCCCTTAAACACCCTCACACTGACCCTTAAACACCCACACAATGTCCCTTTACTACCCACACACTGTCCCTTAAACACCAACACACTCTCCGTTAAATACTCACATACTGTCCCTTAAACACCCTCACAATGTCCCTTAAACACCCACACAATGTCCCTTAAACACCCACACAATGTCCCTTTAATACCCACACACTATCCCTTAAACACCCACACACTCTACCTCAAATACTCACACACTCTCCCTTAAACACCCACACACTCCCTTTAATACCCAGACACTCTCCCTTTAATACCCACACACTCTCCCTTAAACACCCACACCATCCTTGAAACACCCATACATTGTCCCTGAAACACCCACACACTGTCCCTTTAATACCCACACACTGTCCCTTAAATACGCACACACTGTCCCTTTAATACTCACACACTGTCCCTGAAACACCCACACACTCTCCCTGAAACACCCACACACTGTCCCTTTAATACCCACACACTGTCCCTTTAATACCCACACACTGTCCCTTAAACACCCACACACTGTCCCTTTAATACCCACACACTGTCCCTTAAACACCCCACACGCTCCGTTAAACACCCAAACACTCTCCCATAAACACTCACACAATGTCCCTTAAACGCACACACACTGTCCCTTAAACACCCATACAATGTCCCCTAAACACCCACACACTGTCCCTTTAATACTCACACACTGTCCCTTAAACACCCACACACTGTCCCTTAAAAACCCACACACTGTCCCATAAATACTCACACACTGTCCCTTAAACACCCACACACAGTCCCTTTAATACCCACACACTGTCCCTTAAACACCCACACAATGTCCCTTTAATACCCACACACTGTCCCTGAAACACCCACACACTGTCCCTTAAACACCCACACACTGTCCATTAAACACACACACACACTCTCCCTTAAACACCCACACACTCTCCCTTTAATATCCACACACTCTCCCTTAAACACTCACACACTCTCCCTTAAATACCCACATACTCACCCTTAAATACCCACACACTCTCCCTTAAACACCCACACACTCTCCCTTAAACACCCACACACTGTCCCTTCAACACCCCACACACTATCCCGTTAATACCCACACACTGTCCCTTTAATAAGCACACACTGTCCCTTAAACACCCACACAATGTCCCTTTAATACCCACACACTCTCCCTTTAATACCCACACACTGTCCCTTAAACACCCACACACTATCCCTTTAATACCCACAAACTATCCCTTTAATACCCACACACTCTCCCTTTAATACCCACACACTCTCCCTTAAACACCCACACACTCTCCGTTAAACACCCACACACTGTCCCTGAAACACCCACACACTGTCCTTTAAACACCCCACACACTGTCCCTTTAATACCCACACATTGTCCATTTAATAACAACACAATGTCCCTTAAACACCCACACAATGTCCCTTTAATACACACACACTGTCCCTTAAACACCCACACACTCTCCCTTAAATACTCACACACACTCCCTTGAACACCCACACACTGTCCCTTTAATACCCACACACTGTCCCTTTAATACCCACACACTATCCCTTCAATACCCACACACTCTCCCTTAAATACTCACACACTGTCCCTTAAACACCCACACACCCTCCCCTAAATACTCACACACTGTCCCTTAAACACCCACACACTGTCCCTTAAACACCCACACACTGTCCCTTAAACACACACACACACTCTCCCTTAAACACCCACACAAACTCCCTTTAATACCCACACACTATCATTTTAATACCCACATACTATCCCTTTAATACCCACACACTCTCCCTTAAACACCCACACACTCTCCCTTAAACACCCACACACTCTCCCTTAAACACCCACACACTATCCCTTTAATACGCACACACACTGCCCCTTAAACACCCACACACTGTCCCTTTAATACCCACACACTGTCCCTTAAACACCCACACACTGTCCCTTTAATACCCACACACTCTCCCTTTAATACCCACACACTCTCCCTTAAACACCCACACAATGTCCCTTTATTACCCACACACTGTCCCTTTAATACCCACACACTATCCCTTCAATACCCACACACTCTCCCTTAAACACCCACACACTGTCACTGTAATACCCACACACTCTCCCTTTAATACCCACACACTCTCCCTTAAACACCCACACACTGTCCCTTAAACACCCCACATACTGTCCCTTAAATACTCACAAACTCTCCGTTAAACACCCACACACTGTCCCTTTAATACCCACACACTGTCCCTTTAATACCCACACACTGTCCCTTTAATACCCACACACTGTCCCTTTAATACCCACACACTATCCCTTCAATACCCACACACTCTCCCTTAAATACTCACACACTGTCCCTTAAACACCCACACACTGTCCCTTTAATACCCACACACTGTCCCTTAAACACCCACACACTCTCCCCTAAATACTCACACACTGTCCCTTAAGCACCCACACACTGTCCCTGAAACACACACACACTCTCCCTTAAACACCCACACACTCTGCCTTAAACACCCACACACTCTCCCTTAAACACCCACACCATCCTTGAAACACCCATACATTGTCCCTGAAACACCCACACACTGTCCCTTTAATACCCACACACTGTCCCTTAAATACGCACACACTGTCCCTTTAATACTCACACACTGTCCCTGAAACACCCACACACTCTCCCTGAAACACCCACACACTCTCCCTGAAAGACCCACACACTGTCCCTTTAATACCCACACACTGTCCCTTTAATACCCACACACTGTCCCTTAAACACCCACACACTGTCCCTTTAATACCCACACACTGTCCCTTAAACACCCCACACTCTCCGTTAAACACCCAAACACTCTCCCATAAACACTCACACAATATCCCTTAAACGCCCACACAATGTCCCTTAAACGCCCACACACTGTCCCTTAAACACCCACACACTGTCCCTTTAATACCCACACACTGTCCCTTAAACACCCACACACTGTCCCTTAAAAACCCACACACTGTCCCATAAATACTCACACACTGTCCCTTAAACACCCACACACAGTCCCTTTAATACCCACACACTGTCCCTTTAATACCCACACACTGTCCCTTAAACACCCACACAATGTCCCTTAAACACCCACACACTGTCCCTTAAAAACCCACACACTGTCCCATAAATACTCACACACTGTCCCTTAAACACCCACACACAGTCCCTTTAATACCCACACACTGTCCCTTAAACACCCACACACTGTCCCTTAAACACACACACACACTCTCCCTTAAACACCCACACACTCTCCCTTTAATATCCACACACTCTCCCTTAAACACCCACACACTCTCCCTTAAATACCCACACACTCTCCCTTAAACACCCACACACTCTCCCTTAAACACCCACACACTGTCCCTTCAACACCCCACACACTATCCCGTTAATACCCACACACTGTCCCTTTAATAAGCACACACTGTCCCTTAAACACCCACACAATGTCCCTTTAATACCCACACACTGTCCCTTAAACACCCACACACAGTCCCTTAAACACCCACACACTGTCCCTTAAACACCCACACACTATCCCTTTAATACCCACACACTATCCCGTTAATACCCACACACTCACCCTTTAATACCCACACACTCTCCATTAAACACCCACACACTCTCCCTTAAACACCCACACACTGTCCCTGAAACACCCACACACAGTCCTTTAAACACCCCACACACTGTCCCTTTAATACCCACACATTGTCCATTTAATAACAACACAATGTCCCTTAAACACCCACACAATGTCCCTTTAATACCCACACACTGTCCCTTAAACACCCACACACTCTCCCTTAAATACTCACACACACTCCCTTGAACACCCACACACTGTCCCTTTAATACCCACACACTGTCCCTTTAATACCAACACACTATCCCTTCAATACCCACACATTCTCCCTTAAATACTCACACACTGTCCCTTAAACACCCACACACTCTCCCCTAAATACTCACACACTGTCCCTTAAAATCCCACACACTGTCCCTTAAACACCCACACACACTCTCCCTTAAACACCCACACAAACTCCCTTTAATACCCACACACTATCATTTTAATACCCACATACTATCCCTTTAATACCCACACACTCTCCCTTAAACACACACACACTCTCCCTTAAACACCCACACACTCTCCCTTAAACACCCACACACTATCCCTTTAATACCCACACACACTGCCCCTTAAACACCCACACACTGTCCCTTTAATACCCACACACTGTCCCTTAAACACCCACACACTGTCCCTTTAATACCCACACACTCTCCCTTTAATACCCACACACTCTCCCTTAAACACCCACACAATGTCCCTTTATTACCCACACACTGTCCCTTTAATACCCACACACTATCCCTTCAATACCCACACACTCTCCCTTAAACACCCACACACTGTCCCTTTAATACCCACACATTGTCCCTTAAACACCCACACACTGTCCCCTAAATAGTCACACACTGTCCCTTTAATCCCCACCTACTATCCCTTTAATGCACACACACTCTCCCTATAATACCCACACACTCTCCCTTAATCACCCACACAATCTCCATTAAACACCCACACACTGTCCCTTAAACAACCCACACACGATCCCTTTAATACCCACACATTGTCCCTTTAATAACCACACACTGTCCCTTAAACAGACACACAATGTCCCTTTAATACTCACACACTGTCCCAGAAACACCCACACACTGTCCCTTTAATACCCACACTTTGTCCCTTTAATAACAACACAATGTCCCTTAAACACCCACACACTGTCCCTTTAATACCCACACACTGTCCCCTTAATACCCACACACTGTCCCCTTAATACCCACACACTGTCCCTTTAATACCCACACACTGTCCCTTTAATACCCACACACTGTCCCTTAAACACCCACACACTGTCCCTTAAACACCCACACACTGTCCCTTTAATACCCACACACTGTCCCTTAAACACCCACACACTCTCCCCTAAATACTCACAAACTGTCCCTGAAACACGCACACACTGTCCCTTTAATACCCACACACTGTCCCTTAAACACCCACACACTCTCCCTGAAACACCCACACACTGTCGCTTTAATACCCACACACTGTCCCATAAACACCCACACACTGTCCCTGAAACGCACACACACTATCCCTTTAATACCCACACACTCTCCCCGAAACACCCACACACTCTCCTTTAAACACCCACACACTCTGCCTTAAACACCCACACACTCTCCCTTAAACACCCACACACTGTCCCTGAAACACTGACACACTGTCCCTTAAACACCCCACACACTGTCCATTTAATACCCACACACTGTCCCTTTAATAACCACACACTGTCCCTTAAATACCCACACAATGTCCCTTAAATACCCACACAATGTCCCTTTAATACCCACACACTGTCCTTTAAACACCCACACACTCTCCCTTAAATACTCACACACTGTCCCTTAAACACCCACACACTGTCCCTTTAATACCCACACACTGTCCCTTAAACACCCACACACTGTCCCTTTAATACCCACACACTGTCCTTTAAACACCCACACACTCTCCCTTAAATACTCACACACTGTCCCTTAAACACCCACACACTGTCCCTTTAATACTCACACACTGTCCCTTAAACACCCACACACTGTCCCTTCAACACCCACACACTGTCCCTTTATACCCACACACTGTCGCTTAAACACCCACACACTCTCCCTTAAATACTCACACACTGTCCATTAAACACCCACACAATGTCCCTTTAATACCCACACACTGTCCCTTAAACACCCACACACTCTCCCTTATATACTCACACACTATCCCTTTAATACCCACCTACTATCCCTTTAATGCACACACACTCTCCCTATAATACCCACACACTCTCCCTTAATCACCCACACAATGTCCCTTAAACACCCACACACTGTCCCTTAAACACCCCACACACGATCCCTTTAATACCCACACATTGTCCCTTTAATAACCACACACTGTCCCTTAAACAGCCACACAATGTCCCTTTAATACTCACACACTGTCCCAGAAACACCCACACACTGTCCCTTAAACACCCACACACTCTCCCTTAAACACCCACACACTCCCCCTGAAACACCCACACACTCCCCCTGAAACACCCACACACTGTCCCTTAAACACCCACACAATGTCCCTTTAATACCCACACACTCTCCCTTAAACACCCACACACTCTCCCTTAAATACTCACACACTGTCCCTTAAACACCCACACACTGTCCCTTAAACACCCACTGTCCTTGAAACACCCACACAATGTCCCTTTAATACCCACACACTGTCCCTTTAATACCCACACATGATCCCTTTAATACGCACACACTCTCCCTTAAATACTCACACACTCTCCCTTAAACACCCACACACTCTCCCTTAAATACTCACATACTGTCCCTTAAACACCCACACACTGTCCTTGAAACACCCATACATTGTCCCTGAAACACCCACACACTGTCCCTTAAACACCCACACACTCTCCTTGAAACACCGATACATTGTCCCTGAAACACCCACACACTGTCCCTTAAACACCCACACACTGTCCCTGAAACACCCACACACTGTCCCTTTAATACCCACACACTCTCCCTTTAATACCCACACACTCTCCCTTTAATACCCACACACTATCCCTTTAATACCCACACACTCTCCCTTTAATACCCACACACTGTCCCTTTAATACCCACACACTATCCCTTTAATACCCAGCTACTATCCCTTTAATACCCACACACTGTCCCTGAAACACCCACACACTGTCCCTGAAACACCCACACACTGTCCATTAAACACCTACACAATGTCCCTTTAATACCTACACACTGTCCCTTAAACACCCACACACTCTCTCTTAAACACTCACACACTGTCCCTTTAGTACCCACACATTGTCCCTTTAATACCCACACACGATCCCTTTAATACCCACACACTCTCCCTTAAATACTCACACACTCTCCCTTAAACACCCACACACTCCCTTCAATACCCACACACTCTCCCTTTAATACCCACACCTCTCCCTTAAACACCCACACCGTCCTTGAAACACCAGTACGTTGTCCCTGCAAAACCCACACACTGTCCCTTTAATACCCACACACTGTCCCTTTAATACTCACACACTGTCCCTTAAACACCCACACTGTCCCATTAATACCCACACACTGTCCCAGAAACATCCACACACTCTCCCTGAAGCACCCACACACTGTCCCTGAAACACCCACACACTGTCCCTTTAATACCCACACACTGTCTCTTAAACACACACAAACTGACTCTTTAATAGCCACACACTGTCCCTTAAACACCCCACACTCTCCGTTAAACACCCACACACTCTCCCATAAATACTCACACAATGTCCCTTAATCACCCACACACTGTCCATTTAATACCCACACACTGTCCCTTAAACACCCACACACTGTCCCTTAAAGACACACACACTCTCCCATAAATACTCACACTGTCCCTTAAACACCCACACAATGTCCCTTAAACACCAACACAATGTCCCTTTAATACCCACACACTGTCCCTTAAACACCCACACACAGTCCCTTAAATACTCACACACTGTCCCTTAAACACCCACACACTGTCACTTTAATACCCACACACTATCCCTTAAATCCCACACACTGTCCCTTTAATACCCACACAATCTCCCTTAAACACCCACACACTATCCCTTAAACATCCACACACTCTCCCTTAAACACCCACACACTCTCCCTTAAATACTCACACAATGTCCCTTAAAAACCCACACACTGTCCTTTAAACACCCACACAATGTCCCTTTAATACCCACACACTGTCCCTTTAATACCCACACGCGATCCCTTTAATACCCACACAAGATCCCTTTAATACCCACACACTCTCCCTTTAATACCCAGCTACTATCCCTTTAATACAC
Organism: Isurus oxyrinchus; assembly: GCA_026770705.1. Classification (NCBI taxonomy): domain Eukaryota; kingdom Metazoa; phylum Chordata; class Chondrichthyes; order Lamniformes; family Lamnidae; genus Isurus; species Isurus oxyrinchus. Next base: position 54,880 of record JANJGN010002132.1, read on the forward strand.
ACACACTCTCCCTATAATACCCACACACTCTCCCTTAAACACCCACACACTCACCCTTAAACATCCCACACACTGTCCCTTTAATACCCACACACTGTCCCTTTAATACCCACACTCTATCCCTTAAACACGCAATGTCCCTTTAATATCCACACACTGTCCCTTAAACACCCACACACTGTCCCTTTAATACCCACACACTATCCCTTTAATACCCACACACTCTCCCTTTAATACCCACACACTCTCCCTTATACACCCACACACTCTCCCTTAAACACCCACACACTCTCCCTGAAACACGCACACACTGTCCATTAAACACGCACACAATGTCCCTTAATCACCCACACACTGTCCCTTAAACACCCACACACTCTCCCATAAAAACTCACACACTGTCCCTTAAACACCCACACACTGTCCCTGAAACACCCACACACTGTCCCTGAAACACCCACACACTGTCCCTTTAATACCCACACACTGTCCCTTAAACACCCACAAACTGTCCCTTAAACACCCACACAATGTCCCTTTATTACACACACAATGTCCCTTAAACACCCACACAATGGCCCTTCAATAACCACACACTGTCCCTTAAACACCCAAACACACTCCCTTAAATACTCACACACTGTCCCTTAAACAACCACACACTGTCCCTTAAACACCCACACACTGTCCCTTAAACACCCACACACTCTCCCTTTAATACCCACACACTATTCCATTAACACCCACACACTATCCCTTTAATACCCACATACTATCCCTTTAATACCCACACACTATCCCTTTAATACCCACATACTATCGCTTTAATACCCACACACTCTCCCTTTAATACACACACACTCTCCCTTAAAAACCCACACACTCTCCCTTAAATACTCACACACTCTCCCTTAAATACTCACATACTGTCCTTTAAACACCCACACACTGTCCCTTTAATACCCACACACTCTCCCTTAAATACACACACACTGTCCTTTAAACACCCACACACTGTCCCTTAAACACCCACACACTCTCCCTTTAATACCCACACACTATTCCATTAACACCCACACACTATCCCTTTAATACCCACATACTATCCCTTTAATACCCACACACTATCCCTTTAATACCCACATACTATCGCTTTAATACCCACACACTCTCCCTTTAATACACACACACTCTCCCTTAAAAACCCACACACTCTCCCTTAAATACTCACACACTCTCCCTTAAATACTCACATACTGTCCTTTAAACACCCACACACTGTCCCTTTAATACCCACACACTCTCCCTTAAATACACACACACTGTCCTTTAAACACCCACACACTGTCGCTTTAATACCCACACACTCTCCCTTAAATACTCACACACTGTCCCTTACACACCCACACACTGTCCCTGAAACACCCACACACTGTCCCTGAAACACCCACACACTGTCCCTGAAACACCCACACATTGTCCCGTTAATACCCACACACTATCCCTTTAATACCCACACACGATCCCTTTAATACCCACAAACTATCCCTTTAATACCCAGCTACTATCCCTTTAATACACACACACTCTCCCTATAATTCCCACACACTCTCCCTTAAACACCAACACACTCTCCCATAAACACCCACACACTCTCCCTTAAACACCCCACACACTGTCCCTTTAATACCCACACACTGTCCCTTTAATACTCACACACTGTCCCTTAAACACCCACACACTGTCCCTTTAATACCAACACACTGTCCCTTAAACACCCACACACTGTCCCTTTAATATCCACACACCGTCCCTTAAACATCCACACACTCTCCCATAAATACTCACACACTGTCCCTGAAACACCCACACACTGTCCCTTTAATACCCACACACTGTCCCTTAAAAACCCACACACTGTCCCTTAAAAACCCACACACTCTCCCATAAATACTCACACACTGTCCCTTAAACACCCACACACTGTCCCTGAAACACCCACACATTGTACCTGAAACACCCACACACTGTCCCTTTAATACCCACACACTCTCCCTTAAACACCCACACACTCTCCCTTAAACACCCACACACTCTCCCTTAAACACCCACACACTATCCCTTTATTACACACAAACTATCCCTTTAATCCCCACATACTATTCCTTTGATACCCACACACTCTCCCTTAAAAACCCACACACTCTCCCTTAAATGCTCACACACTCTCCCTTAAACACCCACACACTATCCCTTTATTACACACACACTATCCCTTTAATCCCCACATACTATTCCTTTGATACCCACACACTCTCCCTTAAACAGCCACACACTCTCCCTTAAATACTCACACACTCTCCCTTAAATACTCACACACGATCCCTTAAACACCCACACACTGTCCTTTAAATACCCACACACTGTCCCTTTAATACCCACACACTGTCTCTTTAAGACCCACACACTGTCGGTTTAATACCCACACTATATCCCTTAAATACCCACACACTCTCCCTTAAATACTCACACACTGTCCCTTACACACCCACACACTGTCCCTGAAACACACACACACTGTCCCTGAAACACCCACACACTGTCCCTTAAACACCCACACACTGTCACTTTAATACCCACACACTATCCCTTTAATACCCACACACTAGCCCTTTAATACCCACACACTCTCCCTTAAACACCCACACACTCTCCCTTAAACACCCACACACTCTCCCTTAAAAACCCCACACACTGTCCCTTTAATACCCACACACTGTCCCTTTAATACCCACACTCTGTCCCTTAAACACGCAATGTCCCTTTAATACCCACACAATGTCCCTTAAACACCCACACACTGTCCCTTTAATACCCACACACTATCCCTTTAATACCCACAAACTCTCCCTTTAATACCAACACACTCTCCCTTATACACCCACACACTCTCCCTTAAACACCCACACACTCTCCCTGAAATATCCACACACTGTGCATTAAACACCCACACAATGTCCTTTAATGCCACACACTCTCCCTTAAATACCCACACACTCTCCCTTAAACACCCACACACTCTCCCTTAAACACCCACACACTCTCCCTTAAATACTCACACACTGTCCCTTAAACACCCACACACTGTCCCTTAAACACCCCACACACTCTCCCTTAAACACCCACACACTCTCCCTTAAACACCCACACACTATCCCTTTAATACCCACACACACTGCCCCTTAAACACCCACACACTGTCCCTTTAATATCCACACACTGTCCCTTAAACACCCACACACTGTCCCTTTAATACCCACACACTGTCCCTTTAATACCCACACACTCTCCCTTAAACACCCACACAATGTCCCTTTATTACCCACACACTGTCCCTTTAATACGCACACACTATCCCTTCAATATCCACACACTCTCCCTTAAACACCCACACACTGTCCCTTTAATACCCACACATTGTCCCTTAAACACCCACACACTGTCCACTAAATAGTCACACACTGTCCCTTTAATACGCACACACTATCCCTTTAATACCCACACACTCTCCCTTTAATACCCACACAATGTCCCTTTAATACCCACACACTGTCCCTTAAACACCCACACACTCTCCCTTAAACACCCACACACTATCCCTTAAACACCCACACACTCTCCCTTTAACAACCACTCACTCTCCCTTAAACACCCACACACTCTCCCTTAAACACCCACACACTATCCCTGAAACACCCACACACTGTCCATTAAACACCCACACACTGTCCCCTTAATACCCACACACTGTCCATAAACACCCACACACTCTCCCTTAAATACTCAAACACTGTCCCTTAAACACCCACACACTGTCCCTTTAATACCCACACACTGTCCCTTTAATACCCACACACTCTCCCTTTAATACCCACACACTCTCCCTTAAATACTCACACACTGTCCCTTAAACACCCACACACTGTCCCGTTAATACCCACACACTCTCCCTTTAATATCCACACACTCTCCCTTAAACACCCACACACTCTCCCTTAAACACCCACATACTCACCCTTAAATACCCACACACTCTCCCTTAAACACCCACACACTCTCCCTTCAACACCCCACACACTGTCCCTTCAACACCCCACACACTATCCCGTTAATACCCACACACTGTCCCTTTAATAAGCACACACTGTCCCTTAAACACCCACACAATGTCCCTTTAATACCCACACACTGTCCCTTAAACACACACACACTGTCCCTTAAACACCAACACACTCTCCGTTAAATACTCACATACTGTCCCTTAAACACCCTCACAATGTCCCTTAAACACCCACACAATGTCCCTTAAACACCCACACAATGTCCCTTTAATACCCACACACTCTCCCTTTAATACCCACACACTCTCCCTTAAACACCCACACCATCCTTGAAAAACCCATACATTGTCCCTGAAACACCCACACACTGTCCCTTTAATACCCACACACTGTCCCTTAAATACGCACACACTGTCCCTTTAATACTCACACACTGTCCCTGAAACACCCACACACTCTCCCTGAAACACCCACACACTCTCCCTGAAACACCCACACACTCTCCCTTTAATACCCACACACTGTCCCTTTAATACCCACACACTGTCCCTTAAAGACCCACACACTGTCCCTTTAATACCCACACACTGTCCCTTAAACACCCCACACTCTCCGTTAAACACCCAAACACTCTCCCATAAACACTCACACAATGTCCCTTAAACGCCCACACACTGTCCCTTAAACACCCACACAATGTCCCTTAAACACCCACACACTGTCCCTTCAATACCCACACACTGTCCCTTAAACACCCACACACTGTCCCTTAAAAACCCACACACTGTCCCATAAATACTCACACACTGTCCCTTAAACACCCACACACAGTCCCTTTAATACCCACACACTGTCCCTTAAACACCCACACAATGTCCCTTTAATACCCACACACTGTCCCTGAAAAACCCACACACACTCCCTTAAATACTCACACACTGTCCCTTAAACACCCACACACTGTCCCTTAAACACCCACACACTGTCCCTTAAACACCCACAAACTGTCCCTTAAACACCCACACACTGTCCCTTAAACACACACACACACTCTCCCTTAAACACCCACACACTCTCCCTTTAATATCCACACACTCTCCCTTAAACACCCACACACTCTCCCTTAAATACCCACATACTCACCCTTAAATACCCACACACTCTCCCTTAAACACCCACACACTCTCCCTTAAACACCCACACACTGTCCCTTCAACACCCCACACACTATCCCGTTAATACCCACACACTGTCCCTTTAATAAGCACACACTGTCCCTTAAACACCCACACAATGTCCCTTTAATACCCACACACTGTCCCTTAAACACCCACACACAGTCCCTTAAACACCCACACACTGTCCCTTAAACACCCACACACTATCCCTTAAACACCCACACACTATCCCTTTAATACCCACACACTCTCCCTTTAATACCCACACACTCTCCCTTAAACACCGACACACTCTCCCTTAAACACCCACACACTGTCCCTGAAACACCCACACACTGTCCTTTAAACACCCCACACACTGTCCCTTTAATACCCACACACTGTCCCTTAAACACCCACACACTCTCCCTTAAATACTCACACACTCTCCCTTGAACACCCACACACTGTCCCTTTAATACCCACACACTGTCCCTTTAATACACACACACTATCCCTTCAATACCCACACACTCTCCCTTAAATATTCACACACTGTCCCTTAAACACCCACACACTCTCCCCTAAATACTCACACACTGTCCCTTAAACACACACACACACTCTCCCTTAAACACCCACACGAACTCCCTTTAATACCCACACACTATCACTTTAATACCCACATACTATCCCTTTAATACCCACACACTCTCCCTTAAACACCCACACACTCTCCCTTAAACACCCACACACTATCCCTTTAATACCCACACACACTGCCCCTTAAACACCCACACACTGTCCCTTAAACACCCCACACACTGTCCCTTAAATACTCACAAACTCTCCCTTAAACACCCACACACTGTCCCTTTAATACCCACACACTCTCCCTTTAATAACCACACACTATCCCTTCAATACCCACACACTCTCCCTTAAATACTCACACACTCTCCCTTAAACACCCACACACTGTCCCTTTAATACCCACACACTGTCCCTTTAATACCCACACAGTGTCCCTTAAACACCCACACACTCTCCCCTAAATACTCACACACTGTCCCTTAAACACCCACACACTGTCCCTTAAACACCCACACACTGTCCCTTTATACCCACACGCTGTCCCTTTAATACCCACACACTGTCCCTTAAATACTCACACACTGTCCCTTAAGCACCCACACACTGTCCCTGAAACACACACACACTCTCCCTTAAACACCCACACACTCTGCCTTAAACACCCACACACTCTCCCTTAAACACCCACGCACTGTCCCTGAAACACCCACACACTGTCCCTTACACCCCACACACTGTCCCTTTAATACCCACACACTGTCCCTTTAATAACCACACACTGTCCCTTAAACACCCACACAATGTCCCTTTTATACCCACACACTGTCCCTTAAACACCCACACACTCTCCCTTAAATACTCACACACTGTCCCTTAAACACCCACACACTGTCCATTTAATACCCACACACTGTCCCTTAAACACCACACACTGTCCCTTAAACACCAACACTCTGTCCCTTAAACACCCACACACAGTCCCTTTAATACCCACACACTTTCGCTTTAATACCCACACAGTATCCCTTTAATACACACACATTCTCCCTTAAATACTCACACACTGTCCCTGAAACACCCACACACTGTCCCTGAAACACCCACACACTGTCCCTGAAACACCCACACACTGTCCCTTAAACACCCACACACTGTCCCTGAAACACCCACACACTCTCCCTTAAACACCCACACACTGTCTCTTAAACACCCACACACTCTCCCTTAAACACCCACACACTCTCCCTTAAACACGCACACACTCTCCCTTAAACACCCACACACTGTCCCTTAAACACCCACACACTCTCCCTTAAATACTCACACACTGTCCTTTAAACACCCACACACTGTCCTTTAAACACCCACACAATGTCCCTTTAATACCCACACACTGTCCCTTTAATACCCACACACTGTCCCTTTAATACCCACACAGTATCGTTTTAATACCCACACACTCTCCCTTAAACACACACACACTGTCCCTTAAACACCCACACCGTCCTTGAAACACTCATACATTGTCCCTGAAACACCCACACAATGTCCCTTTAATACCCACACACTGTCCCTGAAACATCCACACACTCTCCCTTTAATACCCACACACTCTCCCTTTAATACCCACACTCTCTCCCTTAAACACCCACACACTCTCCCTTAAACACCCCACACACTCTCCCTTTAATACCCACACACTGTCGCTTAAACACCCACACACTCTCCCTTTAATAACCACACACTGTCCCTTAAACACCCACAAAATGTCACTTCAATACCCACACACTGTCCCTGAAACACCCACACACTGTCCCTTAAATAGTCACACACTGTCCGTTAAACACCCACACACTGTCCCTTTAATGCCACACACTCTCCCTTAAATACCCACACACTCTCCCTTAAACACCCACACACTCTCCCTTAAACACCCACACACTCTCCCTTAAACACCCACACACTGTCCCTTAAACACCCACACACTGTCCCTTAAACACCCACACACTGTCCCTTCAACACCCACACACTCTCCCTTCAACACCCCACACACTCTCCCTTAAACACCCACACACTCTCCCTTAAACACCCACACACTATCCCTTTAATATCCACACACACTGCCCCTTAAACACCCACACACTGTCCCTTTAATACCCACACACTGTCCCTTAAACACCCACACACTGTCCCTTTATTACCCACACACTGTCCCTTTAATACCCACACACTGTCCCTTTAATACCCACACACTATCCCTTCAATATCCACACACTCTCCCTTAAACACCCACACACTGTCCCTTTAATACCCACACATTGTCCCTTAAACCCCCACACACTGTCCCCTAAATAGTCACACACTGTCCCTTTAATACGCACAATCTATCCCTTTAATACGCACACACTATCCCTTTAATACCCACACACTCTCCCTTTAATACCCACACACTCTCCCTTTAATACCCACACACTGTCCCTAAAACACCCACACACTGTCCCTTAAACACCCCACACACTGTCCCTTAAATACTCACAAACTCTCCCTTAAACACCCACACACTGTCCCTTTAATACCCACACACTGTCCCTTTAATACCCACACACTGTCCCTTCAATACCCACACACTCTCCCTTAAATACTCACACACTCTCCCTTAAATACCCACACACTCTCCCTTAAATACTCACACACTCTCCCTTAAACACCCACACACTGTCCCTTTAATACCCACACACTGTCCCTTAAACACCCACACACTCTCCCCTAAATACTCACATACTGTCCCTTAAACACCCACACACTGTCCCTTAAACACCCACACACTGTCCCTTAAACACCCACACACTGTCCCTTTTATACGCACACACTATCCCTTTAATACCCACACACTCTCCCTTTAATACCCACACACTCTCCCTTTAATACCCACACACTGTCCCTTAAACACCCACACACTGTCCCTTAAACACCCCACACACTGTCCCTTAAATACTCACAAACTCTCCCTTAAACACCCACACACTGTCCCTTTAATACCCACACACTGTCCCTTTAGTAACCACACACTATCCCTTCAATACCCACACACTCTCCCTTAAATACTCACACACTCTCCCTTAAACACCCACACACTGTCCCTTTAATACCCACACACTGTCCCTTTAATACCCACACAGTGTCCCTTAAACACCCACACACTCTCCCCTAAATACTCACACACTGTCCCTTAAACACCCACACACTGTCCCTTAAACACCCACACACTGTCCCTTAAGCACCCACACACTGTCCCTGAAACACACACACACTCTCCCTTAAACACCCACACACTCTGCCTTAAACACCCACACACTCTCCCTTAAACACCCACGCACTGTCCCTGAAACACCCACACACTGTCCCTTACACCCCACACACTGTCCCTTTAATACCCACACACTGTCCCTTTAATAACCACACACTGTCCCTTAAACACCCACACAATGTCCCTTTTATACCCACACACTGTCCCTTAAACACCCACACACTCTCCCTTAAATACTCACACACTGTCCCTTAAACACCCACACACTGTCCATTTAATACCCACACACTGTCCCTTAAACACCACACACTGTCCCTTAAACACCAACACTCTGTCCCTTAAACACCCACACACTGTCCCTTTAATACCCACACACTGTCGCTTTAATACCCACACAGTATCCCTTTAATACACACACATTCTCCCTTAAATACTCACACACTGTCCCTTAAACACCCACACAATGTCCCTGAAACACCCACACACTGTCCCTGAAACACCCACACACTGTCACTGAAACACCCACACACTGTCTCTTAAACACCCACACACTCTCCCTTAAACACCCACACACTGTCCCTTAAGCAACCACACAGTGTCACTTTAATACCCACACACAGTCCCTTAAACACCCACACACTCTCCCTTAAATACTCACACACTGTCCCTTAAACACCCACACACTGTCCTTTAAACACCCACACAATGTCCCTTTAATACCCACACACTGTCCCTTTAATACCCACACACTGTCCCTTTAATACCCACACAGTATCGTTTTAATACCCACACACTCTCCCTTAAACACACACACACTGTCCCTTAAACACCCACACCGTCCTTGAAACACTCATACATTGTCCCTGAAACACCCACACAATGTCCCTTTAATACCCACACACTGTCCCTGAAACATCCACACACTCTCCCTTTAATACCCACACACTCTCCCTTTAATACCCACACTCTCTCCCTTAAACACCCACACACTCTCCCTTAAACACCCCACACACTCTCCCTTTAATACCCACACACTGTCGCTTAAACACCCACACACTCTCCCTTTAATAACCACACACTGTCCCTTAAACACCCACAAAATGTCACTTCAATACCCACACACTGTCCCTGAAACACCCACACACTGTCCCTTAAATAGTCACACACTGTCCGTTAAACACCCACACACTGTCCCTTTAATGCCACACACTCTCCCTTAAATACCCACACACTCTCCCTTAAACACCCACACACTCTCCCTTAAACACCCACACACTCTCCCTTAAATACTCACACACTGTCCCTTAAACACCCACACACTGTCCCTTAAACACCCACACACTGTCCCTTCAACACCCACACACTCTCCCTTCAACACCCCACACACTCTCCCTTAAACACCCACACACTCTCCCTTAAACACCCACACACTATCCCTTTAATATCCACACACACTGCCCCTTAAACACCCACACACTGTCCCTTTAATACCCACACACTGTCCCTTAAACACCCACACACTGTCCCTTTAATACCCACACACTCTCCCTTTAATACCCACACACTCTCCCTTGAACACCCACACAATGTCCCTTTATTACCCACACACTGTCCCTTTAATACCCACACACTATCCCTTCAATATCCACACACTCTCCCTTAAACACCCACACACTGTCCCTTTAATACCCACACATTGTCCCTTAAACCCCCACACACTGTCCCCTAAATAGTCACACACTGTCCCTTTAATACGCACACACTATCCCTTTAATACGCACACACTATCCCTTTAATACCCACACACTCTCCCTTTAATACCCACACACTCTCCCTTTAATACCCACACACTGTCCCTTAAACACCCACACACTGTCCCTTAAACACCCCACACACTGTCCCTTAAATACTCACAAACTCTCCCTTAAACACCCACACACTGTCCCTTTAATACCCACACACTGTCCCTTTAATACCCACACACTATCCCTTCAATACCCACACACTATCCCTTCAATACCCACACACTCTCCCTTAAATACTCACACACTCTCCCTTAAATACCCACACACTCTCCCTTAAATACTCACACACTCTCCCTTAAACACCCACACACTGTCCCTTTAATACCCACACACTGTCCCTTAAACACCCACACACTCTCCCCTAAATACTCACACACTGTCCCTTAAACACCCACACACTGTCCCTTAAACACCCACACACTGTCCCTTAAACACCCACACACTGTCCCTTTAATACCCACACACTCTCCCTTAAACACCCACACACTGTCCCTTTAATACCCACAAACTCTCCCTTAAACACCCACACACTCTCCCTTAAACACCCACACACTATCCCTTTAATATCCACACACACTGCCCCTTAAACACCCACACACTGTCCCTTTAATACCCACACACTGTCCCTTAAACACCCACACACTGTCCCTTTATTACCCACACACTGTCCCTTTAATACCCACACACTGTCCCTTTAATACCCACACACTATCCCTTCAATATCCACACACTCTCCCTTAAACACCCACACACTGTCCCTTTAATACCCACACATTGTCCCTTAAACCCCCACACACTGTCCCCTAAATAGTCACACACTGTCCCTTTAATACGCACAATCTATCCCTTTAATACGCACACACTATCCCTTTAATACCCACACACTCTCCCTTTAATACCCACACACTCTCCCTTTAATACCCACACACTGTCCCTAAAACACCCACACACTGTCCCTTAAACACCCCACACACTGTCCCTTAAATACTCACAAACTCTCCCTTAAACACCCACACACTGTCCCTTTAATACCCACACACTGTCCCTTTAATACCCACACACTATCCCTTCAATACCCACACACTCTCCCTTAAATACTCACACACTCTCCCTTAAATACCCACACACTCTCCCTTAAATACTCACACACTCTCCCTTAAACACCCACACACTGTCCCTTTAATACCCACACACTGTCCCTTAAACACCCACACACTCTCCCCTAAATACTCACATACTGTCCCTTAAACACCCACACACTGTCCCTTAAACACCCACACACTGTCCCTTAAACACCCACACACTGTCCCTTTTATACGCACACACTATCCCTTTAATACCCACACACTCTCCCTTTAATACCCACACACTCTCCCTTTAATACCCACACACTGTCCCTTAAACACCCACACACTGTCCCTTAAACACCCCACACACTGTCCCTTAAATACTCACAAACTCTCCCTTAAACACCCACACACTGTCCCTTTAATACCCACACACTGTCCCTTTAGTAACCACACACTATCCCTTCAATACCCACACACTCTCCCTTAAATACTCACACACTCTCCCTTAAACACCCACACACTGTCCCTTTAATACCCACACACTGTCCCTTTAATACCCACACAGTGTCCCTTAAACACCCACACACTCTCCCCTAAATACTCACACACTGTCCCTTAAACACCCACACACTGTCCCTTAAACACCCACACACTGTCCCTTAAGCACCCACACACTGTCCCTGAAACACACACACACTCTCCCTTAAACACCCACACACTCTGCCTTAAACACCCACACACTCTCCCTTAAACACCCACGCACTGTCCCTGAAACACCCACACACTGTCCCTTACACCCCACACACTGTCCCTTTAATACCCACACACTGTCCCTTTAATAACCACACACTGTCCCTTAAACACCCACACAATGTCCCTTTTATACCCACACACTGTCCCTTAAACACCCACACACTCTCCCTTAAATACTCACACACTGTCCCTTAAACACCCACACACTGTCCATTTAATACCCACACACTGTCCCTTAAACACCACACACTGTCCCTTAAACACCAACACTCTGTCCCTTAAACACCCACACACTGTCCCTTTAATACCCACACACTGTCGCTTTAATACCCACACAGTATCCCTTTAATACACACACATTCTCCCTTAAATACTCACACACTGTCCCTTAAACACCCACACAATGTCCCTGAAACACCCACACACTGTCCCTGAAACACCCACACACTGTCACTGAAACACCCACACACTGTCTCTTAAACACCCACACACTCTCCCTTAAACACCCACACACTGTCCCTTAAGCAACCACACAGTGTCACTTTAATACCCACACACAGTCCCTTAAACACCCACACACTCTCCCTTAAATACTCACACACTGTCCCTTAAACACCCACACACTGTCCTTTAAACACCCACACAATGTCCCTTTAATACCCACACACTGTCCCTTTAATACCCACACACTGTCCCTTTAATACCCACACAGTATCGTTTTAATACCCACACACTCTCCCTTAAACACACACACACTGTCCCTTAAACACCCACACCGTCCTTGAAACACTCATACATTGTCCCTGAAACACCCACACAATGTCCCTTTAATACCCACACACTGTCCCTGAAACATCCACACACTCTCCCTTTAATACCCACACACTCTCCCTTTAATACCCACACTCTCTCCCTTAAACACCCACACACTCTCCCTTAAACACCCCACACACTCTCCCTTTAATACCCACACACTGTCGCTTAAACACCCACACACTCTCCCTTTAATAACCACACACTGTCCCTTAAACACCCACAAAATGTCACTTCAATACCCACACACTGTCCCTGAAACACCCACACACTGTCCCTTAAATAGTCACACACTGTCCGTTAAACACCCACACACTGTCCCTTTAATGCCACACACTCTCCCTTAAATACCCACACACTCTCCCTTAAACACCCACACACTCTCCCTTAAACACCCACACACTCTCCCTTAAATACTCACACACTGTCCCTTAAACACCCACACACTGTCCCTTAAACACCCACACACTGTCCCTTCAACACCCACACACTCTCCCTTCAACACCCCACACACTCTCCCTTAAACACCCACACACTCTCCCTTAAACACCCACACACTATCCCTTTAATATCCACACACACTGCCCCTTAAACACCCACACACTGTCCCTTTAATACCCACACACTGTCCCTTAAACACCCACACACTGTCCCTTTAATACCCACACACTCTCCCTTTAATACCCACACACTCTCCCTTGAACACCCACACAATGTCCCTTTATTACCCACACACTGTCCCTTTAATACCCACACACTATCCCTTCAATATCCACACACTCTCCCTTAAACACCCACACACTGTCCCTTTAATACCCACACATTGTCCCTTAAACCCCCACACACTGTCCCCTAAATAGTCACACACTGTCCCTTTAATACGCACACACTATCCCTTTAATACGCACACACTATCCCTTTAATACCCACACACTCTCCCTTTAATACCCACACACTCTCCCTTTAATACCCACACACTGTCCCTTAAACACCCACACACTGTCCCTTAAACACCCCACACACTGTCCCTTAAATACTCACAAACTCTCCCTTAAACACCCACACACTGTCCCTTTAATACCCACACACTGTCCCTTTAATACCCACACACTATCCCTTCAATACCCACACACTCTCCCTTAAATACTCACACACTCTCCCTTAAATACCCACACACTCTCCCTTAAATACTCACACACTCTCCCTTAAACACCCACACACTGTCCCTTTAATACCCACACACTGTCCCTTAAACACCCACACACTCTCCCCTAAATACTCACACACTGTCCCTTAAACACCCACACACTGTCCCTTAAACACCCACACACTGTCCCTTAAACACCCACACACTGTCCCTTTAATACCCACACACTCTCCCTTAAACACCCACACACTGTCCCTTTAATACCCACAAACTCTCCCTTAAACACCCACACACTCTCCCTTAAACACCCACACACTCTCCCTTAAACACCCACACACTGTCCCTGAAACACCCACACACTGTCCCTTTAATAACCACACACTGTCCCTTAAACACCCACACACTGTCCCTTTAATACTCACACACTGTCCCTTAAACACCCACACACTGTCCCTTCAACACCCACACACTGTCCCTTTATACCCACACACTGTCCCTTTATACCCACACACTGTCGCTTAAACACCCACACACTCTCCCTTAAATACTCACACACTGTCCATTAAACACCGACACAATGCCCCTTTAATACCCACACACTGTCCCTTTAATACCCACACACTCTCCCTTAAATATTCACACACTCTCCCTTAAACACCCACTCACTCTCCCTTATATACTCACACACTATCCCTTTAATACCCACCTACTATCCCTTTAATGCACACACACTCTCCCTATAATACCCACACACTCTCCCTTAATCACCCACACAATCTCCCTTAAACACCCACACACTGTCCCTTAAACACCCCACACACGATCCCTTTAATACCCACACATTGTCCCTTTAATAACCACACACTGTCCCTTAAACAGACACACAATGTCCCTTTAATACTCACAAACTGTCCCAGAAACACCCACACACTGTCCCTTTAATACCCACACTTTGTCCCTTTAATAACAACACAATGTCCCTTAAACACCCACACACTGTCCCTTTAATACCCACACACTGTCCCCTTAATACCCACACACTGTCCCCTTAATACCCACACACTGTCCCTTTAATACCCACACACTGTCCCTTAAACACCCACACACTGTCCCTTTAATACCCACACACTGTCCCTTAAACACCCACATACTCTCCCCTAAATACTCACAAACTGTCCCTGAAACACGCACACACTGTCCCTTTAATACCCACACACTGTCCCTTAAACACCCACACACTCTCCCTGAAACACCCGCACACTGTCGCTTTAATACCCACACAGTATCCCTTTAATACCCACACACTGTCCCTTAAACACCCACACACTGTCCCTGAAACACCCACACACTCTCCCTGAAACACCCGCACACTGTCGCTTTAATACCCACACAGTATCCCTTTAATACCCACACACTGTCCCTTAAACACCCACACACTGTCCCTGAAACACACACACACTATCCCTTTAATACCCACACACTCTCCCCGAAACACCCACACACTCTCCCCGAAACACCCACACACTCTCCCTTAAACACCCACACACTCTGCCTTAAACACCCACACACTCTCCCTTAAACACCCACACACTGTCCCTGAAACACTGACACACTGTCACTTAAACACCCCACACACTGTCCCTTTAATACCCACACATTGTCCCTTTAATAACCACACACTGTCCCTTAAATACCCACACAATGTCCCTTTAATACCCACACACTGTCCTTTAAACACCCACACACTCTCCCTTAAATACTCACACACTGTCCCTTAAACACCCACACACTGTCCCTTTAATAACCACACACTGTCCCTTAAACACCCACACAATGTCCCTTTAATACCCACACACTGTCCTTTAAACACCCACACACTCTCCCTTAAATACTCACACACTGTCCCTTAAACACCCACACACTGTCCCTTTAATACTCACACACTGTCCCTTAAACACCCACACACTGTCCCTTCAACACCCACACACTGTCCCTTTATACCCACACACTGTCGCTTAAACACCCACACACTGTCCCTTAAATACTCACACACTGTCCATTAAACACCCACACAATCTCCCTTTAATACCCACACACTGTCCCTTTAATACCCACACACTCTCCCTTAAATATTCACACACTCTCCCTTAAACACCCACACACTCTCCCTTATATACTCACACACTATCCCTTTAATACCCACCTACTATCCCTTTAATGCACACACATGCTCCCTATAATACCCACACACTCTCCCTTAATCACCCACACAATCTCACTTAAACACCCACACACTGTCCCTTAAACACCCCACACACGATCCCTTTAATATCCACACATTGTCCCTTTAATAACCACACACTGTCCCTTAAACAGCCACACAATGTCCCTTTAATACTCACACACTGTCCCAGAAACACCCACACACTGTCCCTTAAACACCCACACACTCTCCCTTAAACACCCACACACTCCCCCTTAAACACCCACACACTCTCCCTTAAACACCCACACACTCTCCCTTAAACACCCACACACTCTCCCTTAAATACTCACACACTGTCCCTTAAACACCCACACACTGTCCCTTAAACACCCACACACTGTCCCTTAAACACCCACACACTGTCCCTTAAACAGCCACACACTGTCCCTTAAACAGCCACACACTGTCCCTTTAATACCCACACACTCTCCCTTAAACACCCACACACTCTCCCTTAAACACCCACACACTCTCCCTTAAACACCCACACACTGTCCCTTAAAAACCCACACACTGTCCCATAAATACTCACACACTTTCCCTTAAACACCCACACACAGTCCCTTTAATACCCACACACTGTCCCTTAAACACCCACACAATGTCCCTTTAATACCCACACACTGTCCCTGAAAAACCCACACACACTCCCTTAAATACTCACACACTGTCCCTTAAACACCCACACACTGTCCCTTAAACACCCACACACTGTCCCTTAAACACCCACAAACTGTCCCTTAAACACCCACACACTGTCCCTTAAACACACACACACACTCTCCCTTAAACACCCACACACTCTCCCTTTACTATCCACACACTCTCCCTTAAACACCCACACACTCTCCCTTAAACACACACACACTGTCCCTTAAACACCCACACCGTCCTTGAAACACTCATACATTGTCCCTGAAACACCCACACAATGTCCCTTTAATACCCACACACTGTCCCTGAAACATCCACACACTCTCCCTTTAATACCCACACACTCTCCCTTTAATACCCACACTCTCTCCCTTAAACACCCACACACTCTCCCTTAAACACCCCACACACTCTCCCTTTAATACCCACACACTGTCGCTTAAACACCCACACACTCTCCCTTTAATAACCACACACTGTCCCTTAAACACCCACAAAATGTCACTTCAATACCCACACACTGTCCCTGAAACACCCACACACTGTCCCTTAAATAGTCACACACTGTCCGTTAAACACCCACACACTGTCCCTTTAATGCCACACACTCTCCCTTAAATACCCACACACTCTCCCTTAAACACCCACACACTCTCCCTTAAACACCCACACATTCTCCCTTAAATACTCACACACTGTCCCTTAAACACCCACACACTGTCCCTTAAACACCCACACACTGTCCCTTCAACACCCACACACTCTCCCTTCAACACCCCACACACTCTCCCTTAAACACCCACACACTCTCCCTTAAACACCCACACACTATCCCTTTAATATCCACACACACTGCCCCTAAAACACCCACACACTGTCCCTTTAATACCCACACACTGTCCCTTAAACACCCACACACTGTCCCTTTAATACCCACACACTCTCCCTTTAATACCCACACACTCTCCCTTGAACACCCACACAATGTCCCTTTATTACCCACACACTGTCCCTTTAATACCCACACACTATCCCTTCAATATCCACACACTCTCCCTTAAACACCCACACACTGTCCCTTTAATACCCACCCATTGTCCCTTAAACCCCCACACACTGTCCCCTAAATAGTCACACACTGTCCCTTTAATACGCACACACTATCCCTTTAATACGCACACACTATCCCTTTAATACCCACACACTCTCCCTTTAATACCCACACACTCTCCCTTTAATACCCACACACTGTCCCTTAAACACCCACACACTGTCCCTTAAACACCCCACACACTGTCCCTTAAATACTCACAAACTCTCCCTTAAACACCCACACACTGTCCCTTTAATACCCACACACTGTCCCTTTAATACCCACACACTATCCCTTCAATACCCACACACTCTCCCTTAAATACTCACACACTCTCCCTTAAATACCCACACACTCTCCCTTAAATACTCACACACTCTCCCTTAAACACCCACACACTGTCCCTTTAATACCCACACACTGTCCCTTAAACACCCACACACTCTCCCCTAAATACTCACACACTGTCCCTTAAACACCCACACACTGTCCCTTAAACACCCACACACTGTCCCTTAAACACCCACACACTGTCCCTTTAATACCCACACACTCTCCCTTAAACACCCACACACTGTCCCTTTAATACCCACAAACTCTCCCTTAAACACCCACACACTCTCCCTTAAACACCCACACACTATCCCTTTAATATCCACACACACTGCCCCTTAAACACCCACACACTGTCCCTTTAATACCCACACACTGTCCCTTAAACACCCACACACTGTCCCTTTATTACCCACACACTGTCCCTTTAATACCCACACACTGTCCCTTTAATACCCACACACTATCCCTTCAATATCCACACACTCTCCCTTAAACACCCACACACTGTCCCTTTAATACCCACACATTGTCCCTTAAACCCCCACACACTGTCCCCTAAATAGTCACACACTGTCCCTTTAATACGCACAATCTATCCCTTTAATACGCACACACTATCCCTTTAATACCCACACACTCTCCCTTTAATACCCACACACTCTCCCTTTAATACCCACACACTGTCCCTAAAACACCCACACACTGTCCCTTAAACACCCCACACACTGTCCCTTAAATACTCACAAACTCTCCCTTAAACACCCACACACTGTCCCTTTAATACCCACACACTGTCCCTTTAATACCCACACACTATCCCTTCAATACCCACACACTCTCCCTTAAATACTCACACACTCTCCCTTAAATACCCACACACTCTCCCTTAAATACTCACACACTCTCCCTTAAACACCCACACACTGTCCCTTTAATACCCACACACTGTCCCTTAAACACCCACACACTCTCCCCTAAATACTCACATACTGTCCCTTAAACACCCACACACTGTCCCTTAAACACCCACACACTGTCCCTTAAACACCCACACACTGTCCCTTTTATACGCACACACTATCCCTTTAATACCCACACACTCTCCCTTTAATACCCACACACTCTCCCTTTAATACCCACACACTGTCCCTTAAACACCCAAACACTGTCCCTTAAACACCCCACACACTGTCCCTTAAATACTCACAAACTCTCCCTTAAACACCCACACACTGTCCCTTTAATACCCACACACTGTCCCTTTAGTAACCACACACTATCCCTTCAATACCCACACACTCTCCCTTAAATACTCACACACTCTCCCTTAAACACCCACACACTGTCCCTTTAATACCCACACACTGTCCCTTTAATACCCACACAGTGTCCCTTAAACACCCACACACTCTCCCCTAAATACTCACACACTGTCCCTTAAACACCCACACACTGTCCCTTAAACACCCACACACTGTCCCTTATGCACCCACACACTGTCCCTGAAACACACACACACTCTCCCTTAAACACCCACACACTCTGCCTTAAACACCCACACACTCTCCCTTAAACACCCACGCACTGTCCCTGAAACACCCACACACTGTCCCTTACACCCCACACACTGTCCCTTTAATACCCACACACTGTCCCTTTAATAACCACACACTGTCCCTTAAACACCCACACAATGTCCCTTTTATACCCACACACTGTCCCTTAAACACCCACACACTCTCCCTTAAATACTCACACACTGTCCCTTAAACACCCACACACTTTCCATTTAATACCCACACACTGTCCCTTAAACACCACACACTGTCCCTTAAACACCAACACTCTGTCCCTTAAACACCCACACACTGTCCCTTTAATACCCACACACTGTCGCTTTAATACCCACACAGTATCCCTTTAATACACACACATTCTCCCTTAAATACTCACACACTGTCCCTTAAACACCCACACAATGTCCCTGAAACACCCACACACTGTCCCTGAAACACCCACACACTGTCACTGAAACACCCACACACTGTCTCTTAAACACCCACACACTCTCCCTTAAACACCCACACACTGTCCCTTAAGCAACCACACAGTGTCACTTTAATACCCACACACAGTCCCTTAAACACCCACACACTCTCCCTTAAATACTCACACACTGTCCCTTAAACACCCACACACTGTCCTTTAAACACCCACACAATGTCCCTTTAATACCCACACACTGTCCCTTTAATACCCACACACTGTCCCTTTAATACCCACACAGTATCGTTTTAATACCCACACACTCTCCCTTAAACACACACACACTGTCCCTTAAACACCCACACCGTCCTTGAAACACTCATACATTGTCCCTGAAACACCCACACAATGTCCCTTTAATACCCACACACTGTCCCTGAAACATCCACACACTCTCCCTTTAATACCCACACACTCTCCCTTTAATACCCACACTCTCTCCCTTAAACACCCACACACTCTCCCTTAAACACCCCACACACTCTCCCTTTAATACCCACACACTGTCGCTTAAACACCCACACACTCTCCCTTTAATAACCACACACTGTCCCTTAAACACCCACAAAATGTCACTTCAATACCCACACACTGTCCCTGAAACACCCACACACTGTCCCTTAAATAGTCACACACTGTCCGTTAAACACCCACACACTGTCCCTTTAATGCCACACACTCTCCCTTAAATACCCACACACTCTCCCTTAAACACCCACACACTCTCCCTTAAACACCCACACACTCTCCCTTAAATACTCACACACTGTCCCTTAAACACCCACACACTGTCCCTTAAACACCCACACACTGTCCCTTCAACACCCACACACTCTCCCTTCAACACCCCACACACTCTCCCTTAAACACCCACACACTCTCCCTTAAACACCCACACACTATCCCTTTAATATCCACACACACTGCCCCTTAAACACCCACACACTGTCCCTTTAATACCCACACACTGTCCCTTAAACACCCACACACTGTCCCTTTAATACCCACACACTCTCCCTTTAATACCCACACACTCTCCCTTGAACACCCACACAATGTCCCTTTATTACCCACACACTGTCCCTTTAATACCCACACACTATCCCTTCAATATCCACACACTCTCCCTTAAACACCCACACACTGTCCCTTTAATACCCACACATTGTCCCTTAAACCCCCACACACTGTCCCCTAAATAGTCACACACTGTCCCTTTAATACGCACACACTATCCCTTTAATACGCACACACTATCCCTTTAATACCCACACACTCTCCCTTTAATACCCACACACTCTCCCTTTAATACCCACACACTGTCCCTTAAACACCCACACACTGTCCCTTAAACACCCCACACACTGTCCCTTAAATACTCACAAACTCTCCCTTAAACACCCACACACTGTCCCTTTAATACCCACACACTGTCCCTTTAATACCCACACACTATCCCTTCAATACCCACACACTCTCCCTTAAATACTCACACACTCTCCCTTAAATACCCACACACTCTCCCTTAAATACTCACACACTCTCCCTTAAACACCCACACACTGTCCCTTTAATACCCACACACTGTCCCTTAAACACCCACACACTCTCCCCTAAATACTCACACACTGTCCCTTAAACACCCACACACTGTCCCTTAAACACCCACACACTGTCCCTTAAACACCCACACACTGTCCCTTTAATACCCACACACTCTCCCTTAAACACCCACACACTGTCCCTTTAATACCCACAAACTCTCCCTTAAACACCCACACACTCTCCCTTAAACACCCACACACTCTCCCTTAAACACCCACACACTGTCCCTGAAACACCCACACACTGTCCCTTTAATAACCACACACTGTCCCTTAAACACCCACACACTGTCCCTTTAATACTCACACACTGTCCCTTAAACACCCACACACTGTCCCTTCAACACCCACACACTGTCCCTTTATACCCACACACTGTCCCTTTATACCCACACACTGTCGCTTAAACACCCACACACTCTCCCTTAAATACTCACACACTGTCCATTAAACACCGACACAATGCCCCTTTAATACCCACACACTGTCCCTTTAATACCCACACACTCTCCCTTAAATATTCACACACTCTCCCTTAAACACCCACTCACTCTCCCTTATATACTCACACACTATCCCTTTAATACCCACCTACTATCCCTTTAATGCTAACACACTCTCCCTATAATACCCACACACTCTCCCTTAATCACCCACACAATCTCCCTTAAACACCCACACACTGTCCCTTAAACACCCCACACACGATCCCTTTAATACCCACACATTGTCCCTTTAATAACCACACACTGTCCCTTAAACAGACACACAATGTCCCTTTAATACTCACAAACTGTCCCAGAAACACCCACACACTGTCCCTTTAATACCCACACTTTGTCCCTTTAATAACAACACAATGTCCCTTAAACACCCACACACTGTCCCTTTAATACCCACACACTGTCCCCTTAATACCCACACACTGTCCCCTTAATACCCACACACTGTCCCTTTAATACCCACACACTGTCCCTTAAACACCCACACACTGTCCCTTTAATACCCACACACTGTCCCTTAAACACCCACATACTCTCCCCTAAATACTCACAAACTGTCCCTGAAACACGCACACACTGTCCCTTTAATACCCACACACTGTCCCTTAAACACCCACACACTCTCCCTGAAACACCCGCACACTGTCGCTTTAATACCCACACAGTATCCCTTTAATACCCACACACTGTCCCTTAAACACCCACACACTGTCCCTGAAACACCCACACACTCTCCCTGAAACACCCGCACACTGTCGCTTTAATACCCACACAGTATCCCTTTAATACCCACACACTGTCCCTTAAACACCCACACACTGTCCCTGAAACACACACACACTATCCCTTTAATACCCACACACTCTCCCCGAAACACCCACACACTCTCCCCGAAACACCCACACACTCTCCCTTAAACACCCACACACTCTGCCTTAAACACCCACACACTCTCCCTTAAACACCCACACACTGTCCCTGAAACACTGACACACTGTCACTTAAACACCCCACACACTGTCCCTTTAATACCCACACATTGTCCCTTTAATAACCACACACTGTCCCTTAAATACCCACACAATGTCCCTTTAATACCCACACACTGTCCTTTAAACACCCACACACTCTCCCTTAAATACTCACACACTGTCCCTTAAACACCCACACACTGTCCCTTTAATAACCACACACTGTCCCTTAAACACCCACACAATGTCCCTTTAATACCCACACACTGTCCTTTAAACACCCACACACTCTCCCTTAAATACTCACACACTGTCCCTTAAACACCCACACACTGTCCCTTTAATACTCACACACTGTCCCTTAAACACCCACACACTGTCCCTTCAACACCCACACACTGTCCCTTTATACCCACACACTGTCGCTTAAACACCCACACACTGTCCCTTAAATACTCACACACTGTCCATTAAACACCCACACAATCTCCCTTTAATACCCACACACTGTCCCTTTAATACCCACACACTCTCCCTTAAATATTCACACACTCTCCCTTAAACACCCACACACTCTCCCTTATATACTCACACACTATCCCTTTAATACCCACCTACTATCCCTTTAATGCACACACATGCTCCCTATAATACCCACACACTCTCCCTTAATCACCCACACAATCTCACTTAAACACCCACACACTGTCCCTTAAACACCCCACACACGATCCCTTTAATACCCACACATTGTCCCTTTAATAACCACACACTGTCCCTTAAACAGCCACACAATGTCCCTTTAATACTCACACACTGTCCCAGAAACACCCACACACTGTCCCTTAAACACCCACACACTCTCCCTTAAACACCCACACACTCCCCCTGAAACACCCACACACTGCCCCTTAAACACCCACACAATGTCCCTTTAATACCCACACACTCTCCCTTAAATACTCACACACTGTCCCTTAAACACCCACACACTGTCCCTTAAACACCCACACAATGTCCCTTTAATACGCACACACTCTCCCTTAAATACCCACACACGATCCCTTTAATACCCACACACGATCCCTTAATACCCACACACTCTCTCTTAAATACTCACACACTCTCCCTTAAACACCCACACACTCTCCCTGAAATACTCACACACTGTCACTTAAACACCCACACACTGTCCTTGAAACACCCATACATTGTCCCTGAAATACCCACACACTGTCCCTTAAACACCCACACACTCCCTTTAATACCCACACACTGTCCCTTTAATACCCACACACTGTCCCTTTAATACCCACACACTGTCCCTTTAATACTCACACACTGTCCCTTAAACACCCACACTGTCCCATTAATACCCACACACTGTCCCAGAAACATCCACACACTC
The DNA here is from genome assembly GCA_026770705.1 of Isurus oxyrinchus. Taxonomy (NCBI): domain Eukaryota; kingdom Metazoa; phylum Chordata; class Chondrichthyes; order Lamniformes; family Lamnidae; genus Isurus; species Isurus oxyrinchus. Next base: position 80,528 of record JANJGN010002132.1, read on the forward strand.
TCCCTGAAGCACCCACACACTGTCCCTGAAACACCCACACACTGTCCCTTTAATACCCACACACTGTCCCTTAAACACCCACACACTGTCCCTTTAATACCCACACACTGTCTCTTAAACACACACACACTGACTCTTTAATAGCCACACACTGTCCCTTAAACACCCCACACTCTCCGTTAAACACCCACACACTCTCCCATAAATACTCACAAAATGTCCCTTAATCACCCCACACACTGTCCATTTAATACCCACACACTGTCCCTTAAACACCCACACACTGTCCCTTAAACACACACACACTCTCCCATAAATACTCACACTGTCCCTTAAACACCCACACAATGTCCCTTAAACACCCACACAATGTCCCTTTAATACCCACACACTGGTCCCTTAAACACCCACACACAGTCCCTTAAATACTCACACACTGTCCCTTAAACACCCACACACTGTCACTTTAATACCCACACACTATCCCTTTAATACCCCACACACTGTCCCTTTAATACCCACACAATCTCCCTGAAACACCCACACACTATTCCTTAAACACCCACACACTCTCCTTAAATACTCACACAATGTCCCTTAAAAACCCACACACTGTCCTTTAAACACCCACAACAATGTCCCTTTAATACCCACACACTGTCCCTTTTAATACCCACACGCGATCCCTTTAATACCCACACAAGATCCCTTTAATACCCACACACTCTCCCTTTAATACCCAGCTACTATCCCTTTAATACACACACACTCTCCCTATAATACCCACACACTCTCCCTTAAACACCCACACACTCACCCTTAAACACCCCACACACTGTCCCTTTAATACCCACAACACTGTCCCTTTAATACCCACACTCTGTCCCTTAAACACGCAATGTCCCTTTAATATCCACACACTGTCCCTTAAACACCCACACACTGTCCCTTTAATACCCACCACACTATCCCTTTAAAACCCACACACTCTCCCTTATACACCCACACACTCTCCCTTAAACACCCACACACTCTCCCTGAAACACCCACACACTGTCCATTAAACACGGCACACAATGTCCCTTAAACACCCACACACTCTCCCATAAAAATTCACACACTGTCCCTTAAACACCCACACACTGTCCCTTAAACACCCACACACTGTCCCTGAAACACCAACACACTGTCCCTGAAACACCCACACACTGTCCCTTTAATACCCACACACTGTCCCTTAAACACCCACACACTGTCCCTTAAACACCCACACAATGTCCCTTTATTACACACACAATGTCCCTGAAACACCCACACAATGTCCCTTCAATAACCACACACTGTCCCTTAAACACCCACACACACTCCCTTAAATACTCACACACTGTCCCTTAAACAACCACACATTGTCCCTTAAACACCCACACACTGTCCCTTAAACACCCACACACACTCTCCCTTTAATACCCACACACTATTCCTTTAACACCCACACACTATCCCTTTAATACCCAAATACTATCCCTTTAATACCCACACACTATCCCTTTAATACCCACATACTATCCCTTTAATACCCACACACTCTCCCTTTAATACCCACACACTCTCCCTTAAACACCCACACACTCTCCCTTAAACACCCACTCACTCTCCCTTTATTACCCACACACTATCACTTTAATACCCACATACTATCCCTTTAATACCCACACACTCTCCCTTTAATACGCACACACTATCCCTTAAACACCCACACACTCTCCCTTAAATACTCATACACTCTCCCTTAAATACTCACACACTGTCCTTTAAACACCCACACACTGTCCCTTTAAGACCCACACACTGTCGGTTTAATACCCACACAATATCCCTTTAATACCCACACACTCTCCCTTAAATACTCACACACTGTCCCTTACACACCCACACACTGTCCCTGAAACACTCACACACACTGTCCCTTAAACACCCACACATTGTCCCTTTAATACCCACACACTATCCCTTTAATACCCACACACTCTCCCTTTAATACCCACAACAGTCTCCCTTAAACACCCACACAGTCTCCCTTAAACACCCACACACTGTCCCTGAAACACCCACACACTGTCCCTGAAACACCCCACACACTTCCATTAAACACCCACACACTGTCCCTTAAACACCCACACACTGTCCCTGAAACACCAACACACTGTCCCTGAAACACCCACACACTGTCCCTTAAACACCCACACAATGTCCCTTTATTACACACACAATGTCCCTTAAACACCCACACAATGTCCCTTCAATAACCACACACTGTCCCTTAAACACCCACACACACTCCCTTAAATACTCACACACTGTCCCTTAAACAACCACACATTGTCCCTTAAACACCCACACACTGTCCCTTAAACACCCACACACTCTCCCTTTAATACCCACACACTATTCCTTTAACACCCACACACTATCCCTTTAATACCCAAATACTATCCCTTTAATACCCACACACTATCCCTTTAATACCCACATACTATCCCTTTAATACCCACACACTCTCCCTTTAATACCCACACACTCTCCCTTAAACACCCACACACTCTCCCTTAAACACCCACACACTCTCCCTTTATTACCCACACACTATCACTTTAATACCCACATACTATCCCTTTAATACCCACACACTCTCCCTTTAATACGCACACACTATCCCTTAAACACCCACACACTCTCCCTTAAATACTCATTACACTCTCCCTTAAATACTCACACACTGTCCTTTAAACACCCACACACTGTCCCCTTAAGACCCACACACTGTCGGTTTAATACCCACACAATATCCCTTTAATACCCACACACTCTCCCTTAAATACTCACACACTGTCCCTTACACACCCACACACTGTCCCTGAAACACCCACACACTGTCCCTTAAACACCCACACATTGTCCCTTTAATACCCACACACTATCCCTTTAATACCCACACACTCTCCCTTTAATACCCACACAGTCTCCCTTAAACACCCACACAGTCTCCCTTAAACACCCACACACTGTCCCTGAAACACTGACACACTGTCACTTAAACACCCCACACACTGTCCCTTTAATACCCACACATTGTCCCTTTAATAACCACACACTGTCCCTTAAATACCCACACAATGTCCCTTTAATACCCACACACTGTCCTTTAAACACCCACACACTCTCCCTTAAATACTCACACACTGTCCCTTAAACACCCACACACTGTCCCTTTAATAACCACACACTGTCCCTTAAACACCCACACAATGTCCCTTTAATACCCACACACTGTCCTTTAAACACCCACACACTCTCCCTTAAATACTCACACACTGTCCCTTAAACACCCACACACTGTCCCTTTAATACTCACACACTGTCCCTTAAACACCCACACACTGTCCCTTCAACACCCACACACTGTCCCTTTATACCCACACACTGTCGCTTAAACACCCACACACTGTCCCTTAAATACTCACACACTGTCCATTAAACACCCACAACAATCTCCCTTTAATACCCACACACTGTCCCTTTAATACCCACCACACTCTCCCTTAAATATTCACACACTCTCCCTTAAACACCCACACACTCTCCCTTATATACTCACACACTATCCCTTTAATACCCACCTACTATCCCTTTAATGCACACACATGCTCCCTATAATACCCACACACTCTCCCTTAATCACCCACACAATCTCACTTAAACACCCACACACTGTCCCTTAAACACCCCACACACGATCCCTTTAATACCCACACATTGTCCCTTTAATAACCACACACTGTCCCTTAAACAGCCACACAATGTCCCTTTAATACTCACACACTGTCCCAGAAACACCCACACACTGTCCCTTAAACACCCACACACTCTCCCTTAAACACCCACACACTCCCCCTGAAACACCCACACACTGCCCCTTAAACACCCACACAATGTCCCTTTAATACCCACACACTCTCCCTTAAAATACTCACACACTGTCCCTTAAACACCCACACACTGTCCCTTAAACACCCACACAATGTCCCTTTAATACGCACACACTCTCCCTTAAATACCCACACACGATCCCTTTAATACCCACACACGATCCCTTAATACCCACACACTCTCTCTTAAATACTCACACACTCTCCCTTAAACACCCACACACTCTCCCTGAAATACTCACACACTGTCACTTAAACACCCACACACTGTCCTTGAAACACCCATACATTGTCCCTGAAATACCCACACACTGTCCCTTAAACACCCACACACTCCCTTTAATACCCACAACACTGTCCCTTTAATTACCCACACACTGTCCCTTTAATACCCACACACTGTCCCTTTAATACTCACACACTGTCCCTTAAACACCCACACTGTCCCATTAATACCCACACACTGTCCCAGAAACATCCACACACTCTCCCTGAAGCACCCACACACTGTCCCTGAAACACCCACACACTGTCCCTTTAATACCCACACACTGTCCCTTAAACACCCACACACTGTCCCTTTAATACCCACACACTGTCTCTTAAACACACACACACTGACTCTTTAATAGCCACACACTGTCCCTTAAACACCCCACACTCTCCGTTAAACACCCACACACTCTCCCATAAATACTCACAAAATGTCCCTTAATCACCCACACACTGTCCATTTAATACCCACACACTGTCCCTTAAACACCCACACACTGTCCCTTAAACACACACACACACTCTCCCATAAATACTCACACTGTCCCTTAAACACCCACACAATGTCCCTTAAACACCCACACAATGTCCCTTTAATACCCACAACACTGTCCCTTAAACACCCACACACAGTCCCTTAAATACTCACACACTGTCCCTTAAACACCCACACACTGTCACTTTAATACCCACACACTATCCCTTTAATACCCACACACTGTCCCTTTAATACCCACACAATCTCCCTTAAACACCCACACACTATTCCTTAAACACCCACACACTCTCCCTTAAATACTCACACAATGTCCCTTAAAAACCCCACACACTGTCCTTTAAACACCCACACAATGTCCCTTTAATACCCACACACTGTCCCTTTAATACCCACACGCGATCCCTTTAATACCCACACAAGATCCCTTTAATACCCACACACTCTCCCTTTAATACCCA